>JAIUZE010007555.1:0-69374 GCA_022085475.1 Heliosperma pusillum | reverse complement strand
AAGCGTTGTACGCTCCAATGCAATAACACCACCACACCTCGCAATACACCACATTTTGACGACTGGTCGATCAACGTCAATGCTGTTCATCTTCCCAACAACGTCGTCGTATGCCCACTACACATGCAATTAAGCAGTAGGATACCTCTCCGTTCCGACATTCCAGCCTTACGAACGGGAAGGTAGCCAAGGGAATGAGAAAACAAAGCACAAGACAAAATAGTGCTCAAACCGTATCATTTGTAAAAACCGACTCAAAGTGGGACATAGCAAAACCGTCACAAAACATGAGAATATGGCATTATATAAATGTAAATAGGATAAACATGAATCAATACATGATACATAAGCATTAGACCAAGTTTAAGAAGCATAATAAATAAGAAACATAGATACCTCTCCAAAACAACAAGTTTGGAAACTAACTAAAACAAGGGTTCACTTCAAAATGTCATAACTAGAGTTCTAGATATGAAAATACATAAATTCCAAGTTGAGGTAATAGCTTATCCTCTTACGGTATCAACGGGATGTCACAAGCCCAAAACAAGCAAGTAACGAAGGAGATATGATCATTTTGCGAAAAGGGGTCAGTGTAGTGAAACTGCACAAGTCACGACCGTGACTTGTATTTCACGACCGTGACATGAGTTACCAGTTCACCCGAGAGCCTTCAACATACATTCAAACATTTTCAATTTTCATGATTCACTTCTAACAACTATCAACAATCAATAATCATCATCAAAAGTCATCAACTAACAACAATCATTATCAATAATACAATTCCTAAGCTTTCTAATCGTATTCTAAATACGAATTCTAACATAGAAATCATGTAAAACACGTAAATGATATCGAGTAACCCTTCACCGTTACCTTTATGCGTCTTTAATCGATTTCTAAACCTTCCTAGTCTCCACCTTTATACAATTAGATAATAAAAGATGAATATCATTCACCTTGAGAAAGACGGATAATTTAAAAAGCGAGAAAGACGGTAATTTTAATATCAATACGGATAGAGGAAGGTAAGAGGGGAAGAATAAGACGAACTTACGTGAATTTTAGCAAAGAACGAATGAGCTATGAGAATTCTAAGATTGAAACAAAGAGGGAGGCAAGGGTTTTGGTTTGCTTAAGGAAGAAGTAATGTGAAATGTGTGTGTGAATGAGAAATAGGATAAGGGAGTATGAGTATGTATGAGGAAAAAGTCAACAAAAGTCCAAGACGGCTCAAGAGTCAAGAAAAAGTCAAAGACGGGTTAAGACGGGATTCACTTGAAATCTCGCGGAAATTCCAAATACGAACTCGGAAATTCTAAATTCGACTCGGAAAATTAAATTCTATATTAAAACTAAATTTCGCTGAAAAGTATCCGTAAAATATTTTTACTAGAAAAATAGGGTACATTTGCGGGTGTTACAGTTGTTGTTGTTGTTGTTGTTGTTGTTGTTGTTGTTGTTGTTGTTGTTGTTGTCGTCGTCGTCGTCACAGTGTTACAGTTGAATTAGATGTTGTTGTCTATTGTTACAGTATTAATGTTACTGTAAAATCATTCCCACTTTGCAGTAACAACCATACTGCTCTATATTTAGTTGTTTTGTTAATGTTATATCTTGTTCAATTTCCACCATTGTTTTGTTTTTATGTTGCAGTATAGCTCTTAGTGTGGTTTCTATTCTAATCCTCATTCGTTGTTTTCGTAGTATATTTTTTCCTGCTGTCAATTCGTAGAGTACTTGTATTACAGTAACATAACTCACTCATTGCAGCAACAATGTTTTTTATGTATTCTCATGTTAATGTTATATATATGTTGTTTTATTTCCACAACTCTTTTGTTTTTATATGAAAAATAGCCATATTTTCTTACAGAGTACACCAGTGTTATTCGACTCCATTCCACATCAATCGTACAACATGAATAAATCGTTCAACCACAACTTCTCGTTGTTCTATCTCACGTGCCTAAAGGAAGCGAGGCAGTAACTAGAATACAACACATTGAAAATGCAGCAGTCAAAGAGGCTATGTGAATACGTCAAACAAATATCCAACTACGACTAGATGACTTATTTTGTTCGCATTGGTGTTGAAGTAACTTCAAAATCAACTAAACCAAGAAGTAATTAGATAATGTGATGATGTAATAATAAGATATCATTCAATAAATTGATATGGGAACAATGTAGTTCACATACAGGTGTATATTTTAAAAAGATTTATCAATGTTTAAATAACAACATTACTGTAACAATATTGAGGCAATACAGTAACATCTTTTTTTCTCATCTAATTCCACATTATCTATAACATTAACATCTTAAGTTTTAAGTTTTAAGGTTTGTCATTTCCCTCTTTAGATCACGCCTAGAAAGGGTATCACCCGGCTCTTTTTAAGACTTAGTTTTATGTTTTTGCACTATGACCGTGTATAAGGGAAAGAGTTTAGGGTTAGATTAGGCGTTTCCGAGAGCGGTAACGCCTAATCCAACCCTAGACCCTTTTTCGTTTCGTTTTAGGAGCGACATTCCCTTCTTTTAGCCCCATCTACGTGTAACCGCACAGGTGTTATTGTAACTTATAAACTGTAAATGTGTTATGGTAACATTTGATTTTAATGAACCTTATGTTAATCAATTTACAGTTACAATGTTACTGTAATGGTGTGACTGTAACATCAATTGGAATGCAATCGATACAAGAAATTTATTATTCTTGATGAAATTTTAATGAACCTTATGTCAATCAATTTAGACATGATTTAGATTATTCTTTAAGGAAATTGCGTGCTTCGTTTAACTTTGTTACGGTAATGGTTATAATGTGTTACAGTAACAGTTTAATGTGTTACAGTAATAGGGAACTTCCTAGTCTTGTGTTGCAATAATGCAGTGAGAATTTGATGGTGTGAGTTTACATCGATTTCTTGTACAATTGTGAATGTCTTGGTGATATATTATTGTTTCTATTCTCTAAGCAATGAGAAATCATAAATAGATGACATCATAAACTATTATAATATTTTGGTTATAAATTTTTCAAAGAATCCTAGTCATTTTCCAGGATTAATAAGAGGACAAGACCTCTATTGCTGTTCATTTCATATAAAAGTTCGAATAGTTCGTTTAAAGGCTATTAGCTCAAATGGGAGAGCGATGTGCAAATCTTACACATAGCTATGGGTTCAAATCCCATATAGCCTAATTTTAAGGGCGTATTGTAAACCTTTTAAGCTGTCATGTAACATAATAAGACATATTGTGTCGTCCACGCCACTTTGTTAGTTTACTTTATTACGGAATGATGTGCGTTCTTCTTTTTTTCTTTTTCTTTTTTGCAGTTGTTGAAAATGAATTGTAACGGTGGTACTGTAACATGATTTAATCATTAAAGTAACAATGTTACGGTAACTAGGTTAGTGTAACATCATTGATTCACCAAACTAACGTGAAAACAATATTAAATTTCCAATTCTAATATTGGAGGTACTGTTTTAATGTAGCGGCAACGTGTTGAACAAAAAATATATTGCTTGCAATCGTCGAGGATTTAGGGAGAATAAACGAACATTGTCTTATAACAATCTTGATGCTGATTAAAGTTCCAATTGCCTCGAAAAATATAAATACATGGTAATGTTATATCATGTATATATTGTCTTTTTAATGTAATATATATATATATATATATATATAAATATATATAGTCAGGTTCAGGTAAGTCCTTTTATTTAGGTGAGTCCCTAAGTCCTAATCTAAGCCATTAGATTTTACAAGAGATGGAGGGATGAGATTAGAAGCATTAATATACTCACCTACTACTAACTAAGTCTAATTTGAATTTTTTAAATTTTAGAACAAGCTTTTATCACTGTATCACAAATTTATGTAACTTTAGTTTTTTACGAATGTAACTTTAGCCTTTTAAAGTGTAACTTTATACTAATTTAGTCATTTTCGAGTGTAACTTCAGCCTTTAATGGTGTAACTTTATGCTAATGTAGTTCATTTTATATATTAATTTAGATTTATGTAATTTTAAGAAATTTTTATGTAACTTTGTTATTTTAAAGTGTAACTCCAATATTTTACGAGTGTAACTTTAGTCATTTAAGGCTATTTTGTATATAAAAATTTGAAATTATGTAACATAAGTTAATTTTGAATATATAAATTTGATTCTATGCGATTTTATGTAACTTTAGTAAAAATTTATGTAACTTTAATAAAAAAATATGTAACTTTAGTCAAATTTTTTGTAACTTTAGTCATTTTACTGTGTAACTTTAGTCAAATTTTTTTGTAACTTTAGTCATTTTACTGTGTAACTTTAGTCCAAGATGATGTAACTTTAGCCAAACTTTATGTAACTTTAGCCAAATTTTCTGTAACTTTAGCCAAACTTTATATAACTTTAGCCAAAATTTATGTAATTTTTGTTTTTTTCCTGTAACTTTAGTACAAGACGATGTAACTTTTCTTTCTCCCATCGACCTCCACCAACAACTAAAATGACAGCACCACAAACAGGGCACCACCACCGTCCACCCACCTACGACCCCCACCACGACATTCCCCCTGCAGCTGCCCCACCACCCGCATACCCCCCTCCCTCAGCCCCACAACCCGCGGCCCACCGCGACAGCCCACCCACACCCACCACCACGCCCTTCATCACTGACAACCCACCCCACACCCACCACCACCGTCATCTCTAAACCACCACAAACATAAACCAACATAAAAAAACAGATCTGAGAAAGGAAGGGAGGCCAAAGTCAGGGAGGAGGGAGACAGCGGCGTGATGACGTGGAGGGAGGACGACGGAGGGAGGTGGGAGGCGGCCGCGTGGAGGGAGGACGACGGAGGACGTGAAAGGAAAAGGAGTTGTGGCGGCGGCGGCAGGGAGGAGGCGTTGCGTGTGTAGGCGGCGGTGGGTGGTTATGCGGCGTGGGTAGGCGGCGGAGCGTGGCTGGCGGCGGTGGGTGGCTGGCGCTTTGAGAGAAGTAGAGAGAGAAGTGGGTAGAGAGATAGGGGGTTTAGGTTTTCTGATTAGGGTTTAAGTGGGTTTGGGAGTATTTATATTAGCTTTTCATTTTTTGCTTTAATCTTAACCATTCATTTAGTTAACCTAATGGTCTAGATTAGGACTCATGGCCTCACCTAAGAAACGTGGACTTATGTGATCCTACTTCTATATATATATATATATATATATATATATATATATATATATATATATATAAAATTGTATCCGGTGAGTCCACATATCTTAGGTGAGTACGTCCCGCGATTCTCTACCGTTGGATGTAATACAAATCAAGGGCTGAGATTAATCCTCAATCAGACTATATAAACTCAAAATTAAACCTAGCAGCCTTATTACTAAATATGATTTTCTCTCTCTTGTCTCTCTCTATATTACACGCGTTTTGCACAATTTTTTTGAAGATTACGATTCAATCAATTAACGTTGTTCAATTAAACTCTGATTTCTCATACTTCAATCGCTTATCTTCAATCAATTTCAGGTTAGTTCTAGTTTCTTTCGAAATCTGATTCAATTACAAGCAACGATTATTAATTTCGATTTTTTTAAATTGATATTCAACTTAGAGCGTCGATTTTAGCTATTCAAGTAATTCACGACTCTAATAGTTAATCAATTCAAGCAATTCATGATTTTATCAATTCAAGATTGAATGAGTTCAATAATTGAAACAACTTAATTTTCAGATCCTTCTATTTGTGTGACATAGTGCGCAATAATTTTCTCTTCTATTTCCCATTAATCAGTAGAAGTTTACAAATTAATTGTATCAGTGTACTTATTTTCATGTGTTCTCAATTGTATGCTAATTGTCGTTACTTTGCTTTTTCATTTCCTCGAATTTGTTATTTATTTCGTACTTTGTTGTTGTTGTTGTTGTTGTTGTTGTTGTTGTTGTTGTTGTTGTTGTTGTTGTTGTTGTTGTTGTTGTTGTTGTTGTTGTTGTCGTCGTCGTCGTCGTCACAGTGTTACAGTTGAATTAGATGTTGTTGTCTATTGTTACAGTATTAATGTTACTGTAAAATCATTCCCACTTTGCAGTAACAACCATACTGCTCTATATTTAGTTGTTTTGTTAATGTTATATCTTGTTCAATTTCCACCATTGTTTTGTTTTTATGTTGCAGTATAGCTCTTAGTGTGGTTTCTATTCTAATCCTCATTCGTTGTTTTCGTAGTATATTTTTTCCTGTTGTCAATTCGTAGAGTAACTGTATTACAGTAACATAACTCACTCATTGCAGCAACAATGTTTTTTATGTATTCTCATGTTAATGTTATATATATGTTGTTCTATTTCCACAACTCTTTTGTTTTTATATGAAAAATAGCCATATTTTCTTACAGAGTACACCAATGTTATTTGACTCCATTCCACATCAATCGTACAACATGAATAAACCGTTCAACCACAACTTCTCGTTGTTCTATCTCACGTGCCTAAAGGAAGCGAGGCGGTAACTAGAATACAACACATTGAAAATGCAGCAGTCAAAGAGGCTATGTGAATACGTCAAACAAATATCCATCTACGACTAGATGACTTATTTTGTTCGCATTGGTGTTGAAGTAACTTCAAAATCAACTAAACCAAGAAGTAATTAGATAATGTGATGATGTAATAATAAGATATCATTCAATAAATTGATATGGGAACAATGTAGTTCACATACAGGTGTATATTTTAAAAAGATTTATCAATGTTTAAATAACAACATTACTGTAACAATATTGAGGCAATAGAGTAACATCTTTTTTTCTCATCTAATTCCACATTATCTATAACATTAACATCTTAAGTTTTAAGTTTTAAGGTTTGTCATTTCCCTCTTTAAATCACGCCTAGAAAGGGTATCACCCGGCTCTTTTTAAGACTTAGTTTTATGTTTTTGCACTATGACCGTGTATAAGGGAAGGAGTTTAGGGTTAGATTAGGCGTTTCCGAGAGCGGTAACGCGTTATCCAACCCTAGACCCTTTTTCGTTTCGTTTTAGGAGCGACATTCCCTTCTTTTAGCCCCATCTACGTGTAACCGCACAGGTGTTATTGTAACTTATAAATTGTAAATGTGTTACGGTAACATTTGATTTGTACAAGTTAGTAAGACATATGTAGTGAACAACTATTACCAGAAATTAGACCTATTAGCCCACACAAATTTTTAATAATCATTTGCACTATTTAACAATTAACACAAGGGTTTTCATTAACAAAAGAATTTACAATAACCCGACAAACGAACAATGCTCTAAACAGCTACACAATCCCAAAAATTAACACCATTGTTAAATTTTTAGAGTTTTTTTTCTTCAGATCCGCCTTCGTTTCAATATGTCAGGAAGCTTCTCCAACAACATTGTGATCAGCTAATAAACAGACCCGGCTTGCTCTTCAGTGTGATCAGCTACATACTGACTGCATCTCCCATTTTATGCAACATATTAATAATGTAACAATGATACAGTAATAATGGTACAGTAACTGTAAATTGTTGACAGATATTGTACAAAAATTCTTTTTCGACAAAGGAAAATTCATTTAAAAAAAGAACAACTTAAACAATTTATAATACTACAATTGATAGGATGATGTCAGACCAATTTTGCAAATTCATTTGAAGGACCAATCCATACCATAAACTAACAACATAAAAACAAAAGAGGATTAACAGCAACAAAGACATTGTACCAGTGTCACAGTAACAAGTTTTCAGTTTCAATTGTTCGTGAGTCTTAAATATAGTACACAAGAATATTCATTTATAAAATATACAACTTAAACTAGGTGTGATATTAAAATATTTAATGGACGGTGTTACAACAAAATGATATTATAATATTGAATTAATGATGTTACAGTAACTACCTATTAATGTAATACAACTACACTAATTACATAAAGATTAACACAATTCATACGAACTGTAGTAATAAAGTGAACAAAATAAAAATGAGCATTAACTACTTAGTTTCCACAAATCATTAACCCTAAATTTTAGGCGAAAACTAAAACATGAAGAAACACGAAAATCAATAGCGAGCAAAACAAAGTCTAACATCAATTTACTCATTTTCTACGACTCATTAATGTGACACCCTCAAATTTGCGGAAAGATAAACAAGTAATTTAATAAATAAAAGATGAGAATACGTTTCTAATAGGTTCACTTTAGTGAAAATCGGTAAATTTTAAAACCGGAACCTATCATTAAATATATTCATCATAATGAAGGTGTCTTAAAGAAGAAGGTTCATAACCAAAAAGAAAATAATATTATACATAAGAATTATACAAGACGGGAGACATATCTCCCGTACAAATACGGAAATAAAAGAGTGTATAATAATATATACAATCTAAGAACCGAATATAGGTCCAAGGTAAATACTTCGCTCGCTAGCTCGTCAATGTACCCAATGTATGCATCACAAACATGCCAACCGCATTAAATATAAACACGGAAGCCACAGTCAGTGGGGAGTAACTCCGAGTTCTCCCAGCCACGAAATGTCGAGTTTAATTAAACATGAATAACATAAAAGCAAGGTATATGGAAAATACAAAACTTAAACATATATGATATGCTTTTCATGTTATGAAACAGATAACTAACAAATAACCTAGCATGTGAAAGCTATCATGTGAAACCGATAATAAACTATAACTCGAGGTAGGGAAGCTGGTATGCTAGCTCAGAGGTTCCTCTCAGAAACATGGCCATGATACACTCAAACCCTAATCAACACGTAATCATGTGAATCAGTTAACACCCGGTAATCCAAACTCTATCAATCCTAGCCGGCTTGCATCTCACCTTCTAGAACTCATAGAATCATCAAACATGAAAGACCAATACTTCTACAAACAGGCATAAGTTCTTAGAACAGTCAATAGAAGACTTCTGTAACTCGAGTCTATACCACGAGGTAGGATATACTTAAATATTAAGGCTCAGCGGTCACGCTAATGACATGGCCAAAATACCAAGCACACATCTGGGCTCAGCGGTTACACCAATAACATGGCCCAGATCCAAAGCACATATCTTAGCTCAGAGGTTACCCTAATAACATGGCCAAGATACGACTCAACCCTAAACCTAGACTGCGCAGACCCAGAGAAGTGCGGAAAAACATCGCACCCAAGACTCATCACATGAGTACCCCTAAGGAGATCCACCAAAGGGTTGGATAGTACTTAAACTGGCTCCATTCCCCAAAGTGGAAGCAATGGCAGCCATACCCCGAGTTGGATATAAACCCACCAAGCCGGGACACAGAAGCTATCGACGGTGAACATATACTCGTTAAATATAGTAAGGCCTATCAATGTCATGGTCCAAGATACTCATTTAGAATTAGAATGGTCAAGACGCCATATACTCATAATTCTCTATGGGTACTTAGTCAACACGACACCAACCATATAATCAAACAGTCACAGGGAAAACTTCCTATCATGTGACTAATTGCATATAAATCATATTCAAATATCATATCGCCTCATATCTACTAAGGCTCATTCATTCATTCATTTAAATAAAACCTTACCTGAAGACAAATCCCCGACCCGAGTCCCGCGACGGGTCATCAGTCAAAACGGGGCTGACTAGATCTTAGTTTGACCAAACCCGTTTGATCAAACCGGCTAGAAACAGAGTCTTAGCCATCGAGGCTTGATCATAAGAATATCACATTCATTTCATGCTATTTCATTCTATTTCTAACATGTGAATTATTAAATCATACAAAAACCCGCTTGACTTAAAGGATATCAATTTAAACTACCATCTCGTATTATAATTTCTAACATGTGAGAAATAATAATATATATTGAAAAGCTTTAATTTAATAATTTACTTATTAAAATTTCCCACTTGCTAAATATTACAAAACACGATAAAATAACAATAATCAAAAACCGTCACAAGTCCAAGGGGACCCACGGTTCATATTGGACCAATTTTAGTTATCTTTTCTAAAAACCGTTTCTTAATATTTCCCGCATGCTTAACATATTTAAAACCCATCAAAACAACAACAAAACAATCAAGTATCGACACAAACCACAAGGACCAAACACGGACCAACCAGACCGGGCTGGACCGGGTCTGAACCGGCCTGAACCGGCCTGGTTTGGCCCGGGTTTCCAGCCACCAAAACAGCCACCACCGGCCACCACCAACATCCACTCTAAATTATTTCTAACATGTTTTAATTATCAAACAATCATTTTAACAACCATCCATACCAAAAATCATGATTATAAACAAATCATTCAAATATGTCAAGAACCAAAACATGTCATAAAAATTCCATACAACATACAAATCATTACTACTTATCATGCTATTACCAACAATCATAAATAACAATAATATGAACAAAACAAAAGGTATGTAACATTAATTCGTTGATGAACTCGGAATCGTTACCTTAGCTAGTAAAATCAATTAGCACAAAAATAAGAAGTAAAGAAAAACCCGTCTACTAATCTTCACCCAAAATATACGAGTCACCAAACTCGTCTTCAAAATCTTCCCCTTATAAGAAATGACAAGAAAAACATTATTAGAATTTAAACTTGATTTTCCATAATTAAATGTTGAAAACGATTTTGTCGGATTGAAAAATAAACCGTACCTTGAAGATGGAGGAGCGAGAGGAGATTCTAGAAATATAAGTTAGGGACGGATTTAATTAAGAAAGAAGGTTTTATGATGATTTGCTTCAAGAACGACGAAGAACGAATGAAGAACGACGAAGAACGTTCAAGAACGATGAAGAACGATTAATTTGATCTTAAGTTGATTTGTTGGAAAATGAAAAGTTGTTAGAGAGTAATGAAAAGAAAGAAAATATCAAGCTTTAAGAGAGGAGAAAGAGACGTGAGAAAAGAAGAGAAATCGGGTCTGTTTTTAAGCGATTGCGGAATTTAAGTTGACAGACCGATAAAGTTACAAATATCTTAGATATTATTATTAGTTTTATCATATTAATTAAAAGATCTAACATGAGTGGAAAATAGGTGACATGGGGCGTGTGACTCATGCAAGAGTCGGGTTCCGGGTTTGTTTCGGGACTTAAGTTGACTCGCGAATAGTTAAATGACGTTTGAGGTTAAATCATAAAAGTTATTCTTTAATTCCGAATAAATTCAAAATAATTATATTAAATTATCATAAATTCAAATAAATCTTAATAAAAATAAATTAAATTTTTTATTTTTCAAATATAATTTCGGTCTTTAAAATTACGAGGTGAGTCGGGAAAAGTCAACGAAAGTCAAAGTCGACTTAAAAGTCAAGAAAAGTCAAAGATGACTTAAAAGTCAAGAAAAATAAATGACGACTTAAAAAGTCAAGAAAAGTCAAAGACGACTTAAAAAGTCAAGAAAAGTCAAAGACGACTTAAAAGTCAAGAAAAGTCAAAGGCGACTTAAAAAGTCAAGAAAAGTCAAAGACGACTTAAAACTGGATTTTCATGAAATCTCTCAGAAAGTCCAAATACGAACGCGGAATTTCAAAATACGACTCGAAACAATAAATTCTATTTTAAAAACTTAAGTCTGCTGAAAAGTATCCATAAGATATTTTACTTAGACAAATTGGGTACTTTTCGGGTTGTTACACAGGTTAACAAATGATAGAGTAAGAACTCTGATTTTTCATACAAGCATTCTGAGTTCTGTGTACATCAAATGCTCTTTATATAGAGCATTACATAGGATCTTTACCACACAACATAAAGCTACATCTAAGGGCTTGAAATGAGCCTTGAAATGACAACAAAACAGGTACAAAAGTCTACTAATAAGACGAGCTAAACAGACTGCAAACTACTTCAGAAAAGTGACTGAAAAAGCATCCTTGTCCCTTTCCTGAAATGGCAATGCAGTGCAGGTTGTTGAGGGGCTTGTCTTGGCTGTTTGTTGCTTCAAATGGAACCTTGAGAGGGACTAATGTGACCTTCCCATCATCCTTATTAATTGCTACTAAGGGTCACACAAAAATTAAGATGCCTTTGCTCATTCATTGGTCTTGAAACCTGCCTGCCTCTCAGAGTGACTCATCAACTTGTGGGCTGTTTTTCTTGAACTTCCAAGGACAATTGGAAAAACTTATCATGGACTTTTTGGTAGCTAAGGGCATCAAATAGTTGGGAAAAGAAGTTGGAGCCCTTGCTTGGACAGTTGATGTAGGATAGGTGGCCTGGAACTTGTGCTGGACTGTGTTGGTTCTTCTTGGTTTGCTTGGATGGCTTTAGACCTGGTTGTTCTGGCTGGTAATGCTTGAACATGGCTTGTTTGTGTTTGGACATGGCTTGCTTGTGCTTGGACATGGCTTGCTTGTGCTTGGACATGGCTTGCATGGCTTGCTTGTGCCTGGACATGACTTACTTGTGCCTGGATAGGGTTATCTTGGGGTGTTGTTGTTTGGACATGGTTCTCAAGCTTTGTTGATCCCCTAGCTCCTGCTTCATTGATTAATGATGAATTATGCTGATAAATATAGATGGGTTTGAGTTTTGTATGATTGGTTGTGGGTTTAAGGCGATTTTCGGAGTAATGGGACCCCCAGCCGGCCGACCGGCTAGTAGCCCCCTATAACCTTATGTTTTGTGTTCTTGGGTTTTGGGGAAGGGTATGCCCCAGCCGGCCGACCAGCCATTGGTCTGTCGACCGGCTGGGAATACTTGTAGCTTGATTGAGTTTTGAAGTCATAGAGAAGTGCCCCAGCCGGCCGACCAGCTAGAAGTACCACGTATGTTGACGATATTTTTGAAGTTTTCCTAGAGTCCTTGCCGGCCGACCGACTTGGAGCTCCTGAAGATTAATTGTGTTTCTGGTTTTTGCCTTGGTCGCCCAGCCTGCCAGCCGGCCGCCGGTTGCCCGCTCGGCTGGGGACCCCGTGTATGTTGTTTCTTCTTTTTTTTACATGACTTCATATGAGACGGTTTTTACAGTTAGTTTACATTATAATCTTATGAAATGACCTTTTATATTTATATAAGGACGATATTGTGTCTCACATGATTTATTCATATGCTTAATGACGGTTTTGGATGTTTAACGCATTTAAGTCATTTATGCCTTGAGTAGTTGTTGAGTCTTGGTTGTTGGATGTTATTGAGCTCTCATTTCCCGTTTGTACATTTATACTCGTTAGACTTTATGTCGGAGCGATAGAGGTACATTAAATGTTATGTTAGTGGGGATATGACGACGTTGTTGGGAAGCGAACGCATAGCGTTGATCGACCCGGCCGTCAAATGTTGTATCCTTGCGAGGTGGTGTCTTTACATGTAGCGTCCTAGCTTGACCTTTGTTTGTTGTCTCATATCCGTTGGTTGTACTGCCAGAGTATGAGTGCTTTTTATTGTGACAACCTTTCTCATTTGCCGTACTGCCGGGATTGGTATGCTCATTCTAAGTCCGCCGTTGGCCACATGTCAAATCAGGTACACGCCTTGTCCTGAGAGTGTGGCCATATTTAGACTAGGACTGTACAATTATCGTAGTCCTACCAGGAGGATTAGAGTCTGGAGTCATCTTGTCATGCTATGTGCAGATGCTAGTGCGTTTCACTTACCGTGACAGTGTGTTTGCATATTCATGATGATTGTTTGAATGTGAAATGAATGTTTAAATGTTTTGTAGATCTTGCGAATCGTGTCTCCTATCTCTTCGGCTATATGTTTACAAACAGTGAGATGCAAGCCAATAGTAGCGATATCGCTGCCAAGGTGTGTTTTCCCTAAGTCTTGGTTACTTGATATTGTTTATATATGATGATGATATTGTTTATATATGATGATGATACTGTTTATAGATGATGATGATATTTTTTATATATGATAATGATATTGTTTATATATGATGATGATATTGTTTATATATGATGATGATATTGTTCATATTTTGTGATAATGAAGATGTATATTTGTATGCTTTTGTTATGTACGTTTTTATGTGATATGGCCGGGAGATTTTCGAGTTACTCCCCACTGACTGTGCCATTCATGTTTCATGAATGAACATGTACTAGTGATGCTTCTTTTTGGGGTTGAGAGTGTGTGAGCTAGCGGGCGTCGATGTAGACGTTTCACCTTTTCTCTTGACTCTAGTTGCTAGACTCATTACCATTTTGAGGGACTTTGTCTCCCCGTTGTACTTATATTTACTTTACGTTTGGTTTGCTTGATAACACCCTGTACCATTGCATGAAAAAGGTTTTAAAAATTCCGTATTCCGCGACATTTATGCATGCTATGTTTGATTTATCTCTCCGCGATTTCGAGGATTGTCACAAACTTCCCAAATTTAACCTTAACTTGGGTCTCCACCTTATCCCTTGCCACATGCAATTGTGATATAGGCAAGACTCCACTCTTTACCCCAGGTTTCCATCCAGGTTTCTTCACATGTTTCCCCTCTTATTTATGCACTCCTTTCTATTGGAACCCCCTGCAATCTTCCTTTGAATGATCTATCCTTTGCAATTCTCACAATAAATTGGCAGCTACTCCTAATAAATCTCCACAACCACTTCTATTTTACATTCATTGTCAAACACAATCTCCTTTGGGAAATCCTGCTTCATTTCCACTTCAACAAAAAGCCTAGGAAAACTTAAGAAATTCATATTAAGAGTGTTGTCATCACAACGCAACAATTTCCCAACCGGGCTGATTATTTTCCTCAAGCTCTCACCTCCCTAATAGTTAATGTCCAGGTCTTTAATCTTAAGCAATAAAGAAATCTTCTAAACATTATGGTTCACTAGATTTGCATTAGACTTCCATTCATTAACAATTACAGGTTTACTGTCAAACATGATAGGTCCATACCCAAGGGCCTTTTTCTTATGTTCCTTCGTCTTGATTCTCACAATAAAGATTCCATTAGAAATGAACGAAACCTTGTCAATCACAAAACCCTTACACACCCGCTTAATAAGCCCATTAACAACCGACTAAGGAGGCCGCGCACCCAATATAAAACAATATACTGGAGATGACCAAAACTCAATCTCACCTGATATGTCTTCCAGAGTAAGGGTTGGCTTATGTAGAATAGTTTTCTCCTTACTTGCCTCCATCATCTCAGCTTTCTCTACTTGATTTTTCTTCAATTTTTTACACACTTCTGTCCATTCCTTCGTACTCTCATCTGGAACTGTCACCAACGTATCCTCGATGATCAGTTAAGTTAAATCCAGATCATCTAAATCCTCTAATTAAGCATTAATCAACGTTTTGTTGTTTTTTTGTCATGTTATTTTTGCCTGAGTATTGTTTTTTAGGTCTAGCCATTGCAAAACCTAAAAGACAATTCAAAGGGGGTTTCTCTCTCCACTCTCTCTCATCAAAACTTTTTTCACTCATGGTATTTACTCACTTTTTTAGCAAAACACTCTCGTTCGTAAATTTCCATAAATCAATCACACATATATCATGGCAAGCATATATGAACTAGAGTCTCCAAAGTATATCACACTAAACTCTCCAATGACTCTATTAGTCATCACTATAGGGTGAAACTCAAATCCACACAACTTTTCTCAAAGTCTCAACTTCATTCAACCAAAACCAACTGTCAATAAAACCAAGGGGAAGATGTTCACAAGGAATCATAAGGAAAGAGGTCATGATACAAAGGGTAATTTGGAGGAAATTAATAATTGTAATTTCGATGGAGTGAAGGAATTGGAAGGTGAAGAAGCAACTTGGTAGAAAGAAGAGAGCATGGTACACTACGAACAAGAAGGGTCTTCGATAAGATAGAAAAACACTTCCAATGGGCTAGCCAATCTTTAATCTTCGGGAACGAGTACTTCTTCTAGCCATCACATGATCCAACTTGAGACGGTATGTTCAAACAAGCATAACCGTCACTAAACACAATTAACAAACAAGTTATAACCTGAAAACCAACAAGTACACTAAATACTACCACCTTAGGTCCTTAAGACTACCCATCTCTCATTCATTATTCGTTGATCAAGTTATTCAAGGGTAGGGTGCCCGAATTTACGTCGAGAGCGTTATAGCTCTGGTATCAAATGTGACACCCTGCGATAATAGAATAAAGTAAACATATGTATTGCAGTGGAAAATACAAGATTTTGAAAACATTAAAAGTAAAACTGCGAATGTCACTAAATCATAAAACCAAAACATAGTTAAAAACTCTTTTATACAAAAATGAAATTTAAAGAAATGCAAGGGACCTCGATCCCTTGATAAATACACAAATAATAAATAAAAACTAGTATAAAACTACAACATGAATGTCAATCGTTGTAAGCACAATGCTCTCTAGCTCACTCGTTAAAACCCCTTGAAAACACCAACTTGCAACATGTTCATTCATTAAAAATGAATGCCACAGTCAGTGGGGAGTAACTCGGGGTTCTCCCAGCCATATTACATCAAAACACACATAAACAAGAACGATATAAACATATATCAACATGAGCAAATTAATTACATTCCATAACATATTAGTAAGATGGAAGTTAGTACATCATACGATCATAAATAACAATAAGACGATGATATAACCGATAAACGGACATATTGAATCACGTGAGCATATACATCAAACCAATATACATCATAGTGAATCAAATGAGAGCTGTTAAACGATAACAACATAAACATGTGAGAACTATTAAATATATATCAATGATAGACTCGAAACTAGGTGAGACACAACCTGGCTATTATATAGCTACTAGATGGCTTGCGTCTCCCCATTAGCAACCATATAATCGAACAGGCTAGAGGCAAGACAATCAATACGATACAAGTCATCCAACAATCCAAACGTACTTCTAAACATTATGCAACCAACATATCATCATATTCATCCAACATATGATTCAAACACACATTCACGGTAAATTAAATGCACTAGCATCAGTACATTGCAAGAGAAGACGAACAAGTCTACGAAATAAACGTTTCTTAAGATTGTATGCGATAAAACATTTCACATACTTATGACTCTAATCCTCCTGGTAGGACAACGATCATATAAATACGGTCCTATTCTAAACATGGCCAGACTCTCCGGATGCACATTTCCCATTTCAACATGCGATAAACGTTTCGCATCCAAGATTCAGACAACAGAACGAAAATCGAGTATCACAAATTCGGCAGAACGACACGAAAAAGGAACAAAGAGTTCAAGCGTCCAAATCCGGCTAATCGGCACGGAAGAGGAGGTCAAGATAAATTAAGTAAGTACACTACATGCAAGGACACCACCCCGCACGAATACAACAATGGACGACCGGGTCGATCAATGCAATACCTTTGCCTCTCTACAATGTTGTCATATTCACACTAGCATATGCAACAAAGACATGAGAATGTACCCTCATCGTTTCGACATCAAGTCCGACTAGTATAAGAGTACAAACGGGGAATGAGAGTTCATCACAATCCAAAAAACCAGACTCAACCGACTACTCAAAGTATCCTTGACATACATGCGTAAGACAATCCAAAATTGACATTAAACATGTGAATAAGACATTATATAGGTTTACCAATGATAAAAAAAAAAAGAGCCAATACATGATACAGAAGCGTTAGACCAAGTTAAAGAAGCAAAATCCATAACAAACATAAAGCCCACCTCAAAACAACATGTTTAGAAACCACCTAAAATAAGGTTCAACTTAAACGGTCATAACTCAAGTTCTAGATTGAGAAAGTAGTAATTTTAAGTGGAGGTGATAGCTTATCTTCTTAAGATTCCAACGATAGGTTACACGCCCAAAAAAAGAAAGAAATGATGGAGATATGGCCTTTGTACGAAAGTTGGTTTAGTCAAACTATAGGCACTCGGTCGAGTGGCTATGGTACTCGGTTGAGTGACCACCACACGGTCGAGTGGCCACAACACTCGGTCGAGTGTCAACAATCAAGGACTTCCTTCTCGATGGCACTCAGTCCAGTACCACTAGGGAGTTGGTCGAGTGACCACTACTCAGTCGAGTATGTAGTCTTATTCGGTCGAGTAGACCACAGTCAACACAAAAATTGTTCTAAGGCATACGAAACTCAAACAAATGATAATATCGACTCATATCCAACATCAAACAACACTCTCAACATCATGTAAGTCACAAACCATCCATTCAACGTCCCAGAGGCATATTTTCAAGACAATATTAAACAAAGACCATATCTTTAACATGTTAAGCATTAAGTATAACACAATAAAAGACTCAAACAATGTAAAGTAGAGTAACCCGTCTACATTACCTTTTAGAAGTTAAAATCTTCGATTCTCGAGCTAACCATCAACACCCACAGATTCCTTGACCAAACTCTTCAAGTTCCACCCACTTAACAATATTTAACAGGATAAGAAGAAGTTGAGGAAATCTTGAAAATGGTTTTTAAAAAAACGTTCAAAGATTAAAACTAGTATTACATAGAAAGAAAGAGGAGGAAATGAGGATTATAGAACAACAAACGAATCTAAGTTTGGTTGAACGAAGAAATTATTCTCTTCTTAAGATTAGATCTAAAGATGAGTTTTTATTTAAGTTGGTGAAAGATGAGATTTTATTGTATCAAAAGAAAGAGGAGAATGAGAGGAGAATAATGATACAACAATCATGAACTTTCGTTGAGAAATGAAGACATGACATCCGTCTTAATCTTTTGAGTTTTGAAGGATTAATGGACGTTAGGGAGATAGAAGGTATGCTAAAACGTTTGGGAGGAAGATGAAAAAACGAGGTCCCCCTTCAACAATTAAACCTAAAGACTTGACTACGTAAGACTAAACATGACCCATACCTTAACGAGACGGGTTTCCCTCAAATTTCGTGTAGAATCAAATTCCGAACTCCAAACAGACATTTAAGAAATGGTTTTATCCCAACCAAAATAAAAATGGAATTCTCATAAAATTAAAAGCTAATAATGATAAATTAGCACTTTGAAATATTTTTTTCAAATAAAAATGGAACAAAATTATAAAATCAACGGACTTTATTAAACTACCCATTATGGTAAAATCGAGGATGTTACAACTAAGGTTTGGACGAGACGAAAGTCAAAGTATAGCCCCCAAGTAATTCAAATATTACAACCTGAAGACTATGGCAACGCGGGGCGACTCAAGGGTCTGAGTCAAGGACCTATCGTTGGGAACACTTTAAAGTATGCCGATTATCGGGGAGGGTCGTTTAAGTCTATTAGACTATGAGATGAGGCTTGCTACTTATAAGAAAGAGTCATATCCGAGGGATCTTCTGGTACGTCGTTTGTTTGTGTTTGGTTGCTAGTTGTTTCTCGTGCTTGGGTGAGGTTACTCGTGTATGTAGACTCACCACTTGCGGAAGATCACCTTCACTTAAGATATATGGTATTTGCTAAGCTATGACAGATAGATCTGTTGGGAGGTTGGAGTTGACTCGGAGTAGTGCTTATGCGAATTTGATTTTGCCTTTAAAATTGGTTTAACACAGATTTTCGAACTTAGCTCATGGATTTTTGAATATGTTTTGAATTGATTTGGAAATCGGGGATTTGAATTTGACTTTAAAATTGGGGTTTTGACAAGGAAGTTAGCGAGCGTTGTACTTATAACAATTGACCCTTTAAATTTTAGTTTAGAATCTTGTCTTGTAATTGAATTTGTGTGTTATCGCGCGAATTCTCCCCGAAACTAATAGATTGGCCCCTTCCCAACAACTCGATCGCTCAAGTGCTTTGGGAACTACAGACCCTTTGTCGATCCCTTGTATTCATTAATTTTTAATTTGTATAAAAGATTTTTAACCTTATATTTTTGTTTATGTTACAGTGTCTCCGCAATTTTGGGTTTGTAAAAAAAAAAATTCTATATTTTCACTGCATGTTGCTTGATTTATTTATCGATTATAAAACCGAAAGAGTTTGCCGCTTACATACAATTTTGTCGAGTGAGTTACCGAGCATAGTACTTAACGATTGACCTTACACGTCGTACTTTTGACCCATGCGTAATATTGCATTTGTACTTTACTGAGAGATCGATTCTCTTGTTTTCAGTTAAGTTGTCTTTTATATGAATGCTTTCTTAATCTTATGTTTTGGTTTTTATGATATATTGACTGTCTTATTATTAAAGTTTCTAAAATTTCGCATTTTTGGCTGCAATTTTGTGTACATTTTGTTGTATAATCGTGGGGGTTCGCAGTCACATATAAATTAATATATTATTATTGGAAAACAACGGAAAGCTTAAAAACTATGATGTCTTATAAATACAAAAGTAAAATAAAAAAATTGATCATCAAGTAAACATAATGGAAACATTATAGAATTTATAGAGTTTTCACTTTATACGAGAAATGTAAATGGTATCGTCATAAGGATGTAAAATCTTTCTCTTTAAAGACATTTAAGAAAACCAAAATGACAAAGAAAATTAGTATGATCCAAGTATGTCGAAACTATGTAGTTTTTAGAATGCTTAGGTTGCCAGTTGTATTTGATTTTCTTTCTTCTCCTCGTCCAAGAAATCCTTTGAAGTTTTTCTATAGTAGCAAGCGTACAACGTTAGTTGAGCTGCACCTGATATAGCTCCAAGACCATTTGGAATCTGCCAAAGTTAGAATCGATCAATATTTTTTTTTATATTTGGTGTTATTGTAAATGTAAATATGTACGGAGTCTTATTACTTTTGTATATTAAATACGCTCATACAGTAAATTATCTCTCATCTATGCAAGTTTTTATGTATCACGTTGTTTACTTAAAGTAATAATACTAAACTTCAAGAAAAGATTGTACTACTTATAGTAATGATACCAAACTTCAAAAAGAAGAAAACTAAAAAATATATAAACCAAAATATGCCACATAAGATGATAAAATGAACTTGGAAAACTAATTATTTGTAACGATAGTATTATGAACCACAACAATGATCTAAGTAAAGGTTCTTATAAAAAGTTACAATTATTATTAATGACAATCCTCTACCACTTTAGCTAGATAGCATTTGCTGCTTTTGACGTTCCTCCATTATTTTTTTTTAATCTTTCTTCTAATTTATTCTAAATAATTGTTTCCTTCCTAACTTCTTACACGATAACATCGTTCCTATGCTCTCTAATTCAAGAGGTATGCATGCTATTTTTCATATTTCTTAAAAATATTCCTAAAATATAAAGGTGTACAATAAAAGTGAAACAATGGAATATATTAGTTAAAATTACTATATGAAAAAGTCAAAATTTCATCATAATACTTCTTAATAAGATGTTGGTCCTTGTCGTAAAATCTTTAAGTTAAAAAAAAATGTTATACAATAATCTTAATTTTCACTGATTTTTCCTAAACAAATAAAATTTTGCATTATCCTCCATTAATTCAAAGTTTTGTGTGTGTATATCTTCCCACATAGATTCCAAAAATAGTCGTTGTAAGTTTACATTAAATACGACGAAATATTTTTTTCTTTATACTTACCCCTTCCGCCATGTCGTTTTTTTATATTTGAATAAAATATCCCTCACAAAAAATTATAAAAGGTACAAAAATAAGTAGGACGATGAGAGAATTTGATTATTGTTTTTCAAAAAAAAATTTAATTTTTATTTATTTAAAACATTTATGTTTCTTTATTTAATTTTGAATTCTATAACTCAAATAGGTGATATGGCTTTAGACACCAAAGATTTTAATAATGCTTGTAACATTGATGTTTTTTATGGAAAGATTTAACTTAGCAAAAACTGAAAGTATTTAGTGAAATACTTATATTTTTACTTTTTTGACTATTTGAGAGGATTTTTACTCGTTGATCTTGAAATTATTAGAAGATAAGTAAAACTTGGATTTTTTTTTTCCTTCAAGATGAAACAAACTTGAGATTTTGGTGTAAATTTTTATTTCAATTGTTTTATTATATCTTTTTACTAGAGATATGTTTTTTATTGACATTCATCTCTCGAACATGTCTCTTGAATAGATACAAGTTAACTGGTGACATTTTTATATTCAAGTACAGAATGAGTGTTCCTCTCAAACACATGTTCCTCACGAAAGATGCATGAAGTTCCACAATTCTTTTATGCTGTTTTTTCTTTGATTTTTTTTATCAATTTGATGCGTTTTATAAGTCTCGTATGATGCTCTGTTTTTGACATAAATTATTGCGTTAAAAAAATATATCATGAGGCATATATAGAAATATAAACCAATAAAGCTAACTCAA
The DNA here is from genome assembly GCA_022085475.1 of Heliosperma pusillum. Taxonomy (NCBI): domain Eukaryota; kingdom Viridiplantae; phylum Streptophyta; class Magnoliopsida; order Caryophyllales; family Caryophyllaceae; genus Heliosperma; species Heliosperma pusillum. The sequence goes on along the minus strand of JAIUZE010007555.1, from coordinate 47,082 downwards.
GGATCTACCATGAATCCATAAAAATAGTTTATGGTTGAAATAAGAAATATTGAAGTAATACATGTATTTGGTTTGGCAGATGTTTAATGTGTAAGAGCATATATAATGCTTAAAATATTTTCTTGTGAAACTGAGCTCTTCAATTTATTCTCTATCCATAAAATATGTTTATCAAGTAAGCAGGTAACAATCTCCTGTGTTACTCCTTGAATATATTTTACATTTATTATATGATTTTTTAACAAATACAAAAAGGCATGTCCATAATTTGATTTTACATTTATACGTACAGTTTTTGCCCTTTTGAGTAGATTAGTAATTTAGGTTACTAAAATCGAACAATTAAGGATTGTATCAATTTAGCTTCGTGTTTACTTTGTATTGTTACGTTGTTTAATTTAAGTCAATGTTTTCTACGTATAGCCAAATGTAATAAGTATTGCATAAAAACACTTATAGAAGACATAATTATTTTATATAAGTTGTGCATTTTACCCTCATTGGTTATGCAATAGAAATTAGCTCATATATTATTATTATTATTATTTAGGTATTCATTTGAGGATACTTATTAGGATTGGACCATATTAGATTTTACCGACATGTTCAAGTTCAAGTGTAACAAACATAATAACTTTTGGATTGCTTTTTTTTTTTTATCATTAATAGTATCTCTGACTAAATGTATTAGCAGTTTTCCTAGAATATTTGCCATATATTTACTAGTAATTCCAATGTTATCTTTATTCTATTCCATTTGAAATAGTGAAAAAATCAAACTCATAAACTAAAACATGTCTACGGTATTATAAAAAGTTTGTATCACTTACTTACTTGACACATCAAGTTACTCGATAGACATTATTTCATTGTAAATGGTTGCATAGTTTTTATTGATAGATAGTAAACTTGCGTATTTAAATATCGTAAATCATGTAAACCATTAATATAATTTCTACATATTGATCAATTTTATTACATCGATTCGAGTGATCACTTAAACGCGCAGACCATTTATTAGCAATCTAAACAACGACAATTATGGTTAAAATAGATTTCATCGTTGAGAATTGACAAAGTTCTTTTTAAAATTAGAACTGAGCAACCAAATTTTATAATAGGAAGGAGAACAAGAAGAATTTTGCAATTATGAAGATATTTGGATGACTTACGAGAATCCATTGGTCAAGAGGAAGAAATGCGTAGATTGTCCATACTACTCCGTTAGCAAAGTTGCCAACTGAAAGCCAAAATGGCATGTACTTGACACTTTTGCTCTTCATTACTTTGCGCTTCAAACATAAATTAACATGTTCAACACGAGTTAAGAAGCACAAATCCTCGAAATATATCTAAAATATTATATTTAGAGTTGAATAGATTTTTTAAAAGCCATTAATACCTGCATAATATACAAGTCACATTTTTTTCATTTTTGAATACACTTAATTACCAATTTCTAAATCTCCAAATTTTGGTTTGAAAAGGACACATTAACCATTGAAATTAAATTTAATAACACTAGTATTTTATGTGTTCAAATTAAAATCGATTACATAAATAACTAAGAAAAGCAAGATATGGGTAGGAGCTTGAAAGGACCCTTACCATAATAGTAAGCGGCGAAACATACATCCCTAAGCAAAATATCACGCAAAGTATCCCTACAAAGAGCGATCTCTTCTCCGTTGTATGGAAACATACGATTGTTACGACGATAACAATGATCATAAATGATATTTCTGCCGCAACCCAACTTAGGACCTTCAACTGAACAATAGTAAAATTAATCATAATACTCATAATGTGTTTTTAACTTTTTTCGATACGGTTAAAGTTAGGGCATCAATAATCATTTCATATCATATATTATATTAAAAAGAAAAGTCATGAGCCAATGTCATCAAAGGAGGTTTTCCACATATAAAAAACTATATAAAATCACATAAAAATCGATTACATAATAAGTCAAGAATCATTATAAATAGCAAACTACCTAAAACATACAAAATAATTCGTCACTTGTAGAGTCTCTTTTAGGGTCACCCTAATGCCAGAGTTATTTTCTTTAATGCCATGACACATGTGATTGCGTATTTAATTAGTTGTGCATTTACATGAAAGACATTTCGTGTCACTATCAATTGTTATCGTGGCGATATCAAGTGCCCTATTTTAATACCAAATAATAACTAGGCATTACAACAAATTCACAGCCAATTATATCGTTAGAACTTTTATTTACATAAAGAAATGTCGACTTTAAAATATTTTAATCAATTAAATGATATAAAAAGGCATGATAATCCCTCTAAAATAATTTCATTGGTTGTTCTCGTTGCATAAACGATATATCTGCAATAAAATTTGAAAACTATTGTACACCATAATTTCAAGCCTCAAAATATTTTACATACAAAATTAATCATAACTCCCCAAAAATATACCCTAAATTCTTGTCAATATTAATTCTCTTTTAAACTTATTTCGTTTCAAACAATAGTTTGCGTTTTAAATCCTAATACAACATGAAACATGGTTTCAATATATGTGTATAAATGCAAATATATGATTTAAAGTTACCCTTAATCAAGTATTTGCCATACCGAAATCGAGGTTATTGAATAAAGCACATTATATGCTATCAGTTCAGGACCGTTGTCTACATAGCTTCAAAAATGAGTGAAACTAAACATTATCTAGAGTCTAAATGTTTTTTTTTTCAGTCTTTTTGTCATTGCACAAGAAATTGCGTTGTTTCGTAAGCTTTGACAAGGTTTATGCCTTCTTTGACAAGGTTTATGCCTTCTTTTCAATGATTAGATTGCTTATTATTCCAAGTGAAAAAACACTAGAAGTTTTCATATCCTGCAAATCACTTAACTCAATAACATTCTAAAAAGGGAGCACCTCACCATCTTTGACAATTTTCCCAATTCTCTCATTGGAAAACGAAACATTATTGAAGTCGTCCAAAATCACCCAAGGCTCATTTATTCTTAGCCTAATCATAGTATCCCACAAAGGAACTCTATCCTCCATCTTATTAAAACCATAGACATAAGTGATATAAATCCTCTTACTATCAGTCAAGTCCTCATTCTTCATCTAAATATGTTGGGCTGCCATTTCAATAACACCCCCTTACATTTCTGACTCTTCCAAAGTACCCATATCCTAGCCCCCGAGTGGCAACTATATATTATTAGTAACAAAAGACCACCCGGTGCAACATTACTAGCTACATTATTGAGAGAACCACGTTTTACCCTAGTCTCCAGGAATGCAAATTGTTCCATATCAGCATGATAAAGAAACTACTTCACATATCTTTGCATAGTATCACTATAAAGACCCCTTATATTCTACATGGCAAATTAGTCATGAGAAGAAGAAAACGAACCCCCCCCCTTTTGACCAATTCTGCAAAATTAACCATTTCAATATTAAAACTCAGAGTGAAATCTCCATCTTGTCTCTCAGGCAGCTTGGATTCATACCTAGTCAATCTATTTATAATTCTAGCGGGTGTAAACATTGATCCATGGTTCACAAGTATTGGACTGTTAGCAAGTGTAATCATCCCAGAGCTACTACCTACCATACACATGCTTGAATTATTCGTCTGATTCCCAATTTAATAGGTGAAATAGGTGGAACAAGTTTAATAGGTGAGTAGGTGGAACAAGTTTAATAGGCTTCCTCATCATCTCATTACCTTTTCGTGCACAGAAAGGTAATATGTCCTAGTCCATCACACTTCTGACATGTTGTTGGCAGCCAATCATATTTAACCAAAACCGTACCCTCTTTGCCCATCTTATCTTCAAACATAATTCTACCAGGGAAATGCTGATCAATGGCCACTTCTACCATAAGCTTACCATACACTAACAAAGTTCTCTTACTAGTCAACTCATCAATCCCTCACATACTTCCTAACCCGAGATGCTAGCTTTTCAAGGAATTTTTCTCCCCAAAATTTCGGGTCAAGCACTACTAGTTTCATCCAAATCGAGACAGTTTTCACTTCAATTTTTGTAATTTTAATATGAGGTTCCCATGGTCATATACTTACAGGTCTACCATCAAATAAGTAGAGACCCTTAGCTAAAACAAGTTTTTGATGCACCAATTTTGCAATCCTCACCACAAACAATCCATTAGGAAGAATGGAAATCTTAGAAATGTTATAATCTTTCCGAATACGGCGTTGAAATTATTCCATAACCTCTCGAGGAGGATTATCACCCATATTACAACCATTGATAGCTAGACTCCAATATTCAATTTCCTCTTTAACATCCTCAAAAATGATTTTAAGAGGTATACCTTTTTTAGGAATGATTAAATTCTCATTATCAGCAATAGGAGCAAGCTTTCATTATGTGATTGTAGAATCATCCCGCTTTTTCTATGTTGATGTCATCTATTGTCATTGCTCTGAGTCAATCACTTCATCTACTTCCATCTTAGTGGTACCATATCCCGCATTTTTAAGCGTACCAGCAATCTCTTGTCGAATTTTAAGAATTGCTGCATCTCGTGCTTCCTTTGATCCAGAATTAGTGGTGGTGGAAATTTTTTGATTATTATTTTAATTATTATTCTCTTGTTGTTAATGAGCAGAAGTATTACTAGAATTAGGAATGAATTGTTGTATTTCCGTTTGCCATTGCTAAAAAAACATGAACCCTAGAAAATCACAAAAGATAAACGCCCACTCTCTCTCTTAATTTCCCTCTCATCCTTCTCATAACATGTGATGGTGTTATTGGTTGTGAGTGAGGATTAATATTCTTCCTTAATAAAATGATAATAATAACCATATTTAGTATACCATTAATCAAAACATTTATGCATGAGTTGATGGGTGTTTACAGGAGTTTTGTGGTGTCATTATAACTCCTCTATATAATAAGGTTATAAATAGTAAATAAAATGATTTTTTCGGGAGATGAATTCCATAAGACAAATACAATACACACAAACGTACTTACTCTAGAGGTTATGATGTTCACCATTGATATGGGAATTGGTATTGGAGGCGTGGATTTATTCCGGAACTCTAGTAGCGGCCGTGGGTACAAGCATACGGTAGTGGGTAGTTAGCAAACACAATGATCCAATCACTTCCGCTTAAGGTATGTCCTTATTTGACTTCATTTAAAATGAGGCATATGGACAAAACCGTCGATACCAAAACGACATATAAAAGCTACATTTTTTTAATGAAATAAAGCTTTATGCATTCAAATTATTACATTTTTCATGACTAAAAGCGCCCCAAATTTTTTTCTCGCAATAGACCTCGAATTTCTTGGATCTGACTTTGTCTATGCATGAAAATAGATACAAAAAATGCCTTTGGGTTATGATCAACTGTAAAGGGATTACAAAAAAAACATGTAAAAAGGTATGAAAGTGTGGTCTTTTGATAACATAATAAGTCCACGCCTCTTTATAGTGTTTTGTAAAATTTATCTTTATAGTGCTAAGTTTGTAATCTTCTTCTTGATTCTGTTTAAATAATATTGTGTCTACACTAAAAATCCTTATACAAGTTCTTCAGTAAAATAAAAAATTTTATATACAATTTTACTTTTCATGCATTTTTTTTTCATACAGTTTCAAATATTACCCTTCCCTTCAACCAACTAAGCTGATTTTTCCCTCCTCTCTCACTCACAAAATAAGGTATATAACTAGCAAACTTCTTATAAAACATAATCAATTAGTTGAAATGACTTTTTACAAAAATGACTCGTTTAGTTTAGTGTTGCCTAAGCTTCGCTTTGTAAAATCACTTAATTTCATTCGAATATGGTGTGTCTTGTAAACGAATATGGGCAAGGGTAGCATTTTTTTAAGAAGGGTATAGTGAGAAAGTTTAGGTTGAAATTTGTTCAATGTAACTAAAAGTGACTCATTTATGGGATGGGGGAAGACAAAGCATAGAAGATATGCATAAGCTTTTGCTTTTAAATATTTTATATATTTGGGGGAAAAAATGACGAGAAAACCCGCAGCTGCTATCATTGGTGCGCACTAGTAAAACCCCAAGTATATGTTGTATCCTGCGACCTACTTATGCCAAGTAAACCTCGAACTATGCCTTAATGCTTGTACGTCTCTTGGGTGTGTGTGATATTTTAATTTTATCACATAGTAAGGAGATCGAGATTGAGATAAGACTTATTATTGGTGATATGTCTGTTTACCTACCACCATCTTCATCTCAGGTATGTTGTCCCTATTTCATTTTATTTCAAGGGGTAAGATTGGTATTTCATCACCTTTTTTTTTTAAGTAACCTCAAAACGAAAAGGGAATAATAAAATTGAAACCCACGGAGTACTATGTAAATTAGAAGCGAAAAAATGAGAGTTAAAAATATACCCGGGTTTTCTTATCAGAATAAATGAAAAATATAGTGAGGAAGACAATTTGAATAGCAAGTCCAGAGGCATTAGTGGAAACAACAAGGATGCTGTTAGGATGGACAATTGGAAGGCCATAAAACACCCAAAGCATGCAATTCATTGTTGTCGCCAAGTATGGATCTGCCCTGTATTCCTCCACTGATTTTCGCTTGTATATGCTTACAAATGTTGGCCTATTACATTACATAACTGGTTAGTAACTTCAAATTTTTAGTATAAGTGAAAGTAGAAGTTCCATAATTGTACCCACGTACCTCTGTTATTTTTTAACTATATGGATGACACAACAACAGTAATATGGTGAAGCGAGTAACATGATTAACTATCGTTTAAATCACATATGTTTGAAAATCTCTAATATAAAATTTAACCTTTATAATAAAATATTTGAGATTAAATGTATAGTTTATAAACGTTTTTCCATAAATATTGAGCTCAAAAAATATAATGAAACATAAACAATACATATAAGCTCAATTAATTATTAATTTTGATGTTAAAAAGTTAATCTTATCCAAAAAAAATTAAAATCTCAAAAAAAAAAATGTCTTCATAAACTCATTACATTTGATGTAGTTGTCTAATATTTCTAACTGATTGTACAATCTTTTTTCCTAGTTAAAGAGATAAGTTGGTTTTTCAGTGCTTTCTGCAAATCTTTCCAAAATAGGAATAAAACAATAAAAATTGGATGAACGGAGTATTAAATTACAATATTCTAAATTTTAATATTTATGTAGCTCATTATTTTAAATTATTTATAAACTTAATTTTACGTGTTGGGGAATGATTAAGACTTAAGAGTCCAACATATCTACTCTAAATGCGCCCATATTAATAACCCCCCCCCCCCCCGGATGTTTAACATAATTCTTACTCAATTCTAACCCATTTAATGTAGGTGGATAGACATCCAAAGGTAAAGGTTGGGATTGTAGTCTCCAATCGTGTAAATTGACGGATGGATCATCTGATGCACGTTCGGATTCGAGTTCATATCAAGTTACATTGATTTAGTATAATTAATATTTACTTTGTTTTTTTACTTTAGTTAAATTTAGATCAGATTCATTATCATTAATCACATTGATTAGTTAGCAAGCCTAAGCAAGACAAGAAGGAGAATCATTTAAATTAAATAAATAAATAAAAAAGTAAACAACCTTTAGAATATAATCTAAACCAGCTATGTGTGTATCAGATTAAGCATAAATAAATTTGGGTTCATATCAGATACTTGACTTCTTTTGGATGATTATAATATTGATTGAGTGTCATAATTGACTTGAGATAACGCTCATTGTGTTTCTCATCGCGAATTGCCAATTCAAAGTATCATTAATAAATAAATAATTAATGGGTAAATAAGAAAGTCAAAGCGTTCTTACAATAAATAAGTATCTTCTTAGTCAAGTCAATCACTCAAGTTAGAATCAATGATGATGTTTGTAGGTTAGGGCATCTAGCATATTTTTGCCGAATTCAATTCAATTTCGGTTCATTTGATTGAATCAAGTTTTCAGTATATTCAAGTTACTCCTATTACTGTATATTAATCGAAATATTTTGAGATGAATTTTAAAATGAAGGCTTATTTTAGGGAGCTCTTATACCCCGCTCTTGTTTCATCACAACCCAAATTTGCATAAATTCCTTTTTGTCACTCTTTTATCAATACTAGTTATCTCAAGTATAAACGATTACGATCGATTTATATGACGAACAAAATCTAAGCTAAACCACGCTTGTACATATAAATTTGTTAAAGCCTCAATTGAAAATAAAAATACCCAAAAACAACCCCTTCGTTCCTGTGTTAAATATACGAACAACCCATGTGCTATTCGTGTGAAATACATATATTAACCTAGGCTGATCCGTTCATTACACACGGAAAGGCTTGGGTCGGTACTTGTATTTCACATGAATTACATGAAAGGATTGTGCAAGTGGTATCTTCATATAATGCTAGGCTAGTTCATGTACTTCACACGAATGAGCCCTTTTAGAATGCACCAGCTTAAATAAACAAACGAATTAACAAAACCAAATTAAAATTGCCTAATTCGTGTGAAAAACACGAACTCACCCTACTAAGCTATCTAATAAAAGAAAATTGTAACACCCGCAAATGTACCCTATTTTTATAGTAAAAATATTTTACGGAAACTTTTCAGCGAAATTTAGTTTTAATTTAGAATTTAATTTTCCGAGTCGAATTTAGAATTTCCGAGTTCATATTTGGATTTTTCGCGAGATTTCAAGTGAATCCCGTCTTAAGCCGTCTTTGACTTTTCTTGACTTTTTCCACTCACCTTTCATATACTCCTTCCTCACCCTAACCTAACTCACACAACTCAAACACTTCCTTCTTCTCTAAGAAACCCAAAACCCAATCTTCCATAATCTTTCCAAGCTTAGATTCGTCATAACTCATTCGTTTCTCGCTCAAATTCACGTAAGTTCGTCTTATTCTTCCCCTCTCATCTTCCTCTATCCGTATTGGTAATAAAATTACCGTCTTTCTCGCTTTTCAATTTATCCGTCTTTCTCAAAGGTGAATTATATTCATCTTTTGTTATCTATTGTAGGTGGAGACTTTCTAGAAATCGATTAAAGACGTGAAAAGGTAACGGTGAAGGGTTACTCGATATCATTTACGTGTTTTACATGATTTCTATGTTAGAATTCGTATTTAGAATACGATTAGTAAGCTGAGGATTTATGTTATTGATGATGATTGTTGTTAGTTGATGATTGTTGATGATGATTATTGATTGTTGATAATTGATAGAAGTGAATTATGAGAATTGATGATTTATGATAATAGTTGATGATGGTTGAGTTTAGAACAAAATGGAGTTGTCTTGACCCAAGTCACGGTCGTGAAACTCATGTCACGAGCGTGAAATAGTGGCTGACCATATACCTTTGCGTAACAGAGAGTTTCACGGGCGTGAAATACAAGTCACGGTCGTGACTTGTGCAATTTCACTGCACTGACCCCTTTTCGTAAAATGATCATATGTCCTTCGTTACTTGCTTGTTTTGGGCGTGTGACATCCCGTTAGAACCTTAAGAGGATAAGCTATCACCTCCATTTAGAATTTATGCATTTGGATGTCTAGAACTCTAGTTATGACAGTTTGAAGTGGACCCTTGTTTTAGTTAGTTTCCAAACTTGTTGTTTTGAGATAAGATCTATGTTTCCTATTTATTATGCTTCTTAAACTTGGTCTAATGCTTATGTATCATGTATTAATTCATTTTTATCATAGTTAAGTTTATATAATTCCCTATTCTCATGTTTTGTGACGGTTTTTGGTATGTCCCACTTTGAGTCGATTTTTACAAATGTTACGGTTTGAGCACTATTTTGTTATGTGCTTTGTACTCTCATTCCTTTGGCTACCTCCACGTTCGTAAGGCTGGAATGTCGGAAGGGGATGTATCCTACTGCTTAATGCATGTTAGTGGGCATACGACGACGTTGTTGGAAGTTAATAAATCCCATGTGACACTGATATCCATCTTTATAAACCAGTTCATAGACTATACAACCAGTTGTAGTACACCTGGTAATGTTGTTCAACAATTTATCATAAAGTTCAAATTTTTTCTTTTACAAATTATGAGTTTTACATTAATGTTTTTGAGGTCATCCACTTCAAGATTAAGTTTGAAAAATAAAACATAACTAATAAACTTTAAAAAACCTCGAACAAATACACACAACTTCAGTTAAATTTAGGTTGGTAGTACAATGTTAGGGGTCATTTGGTTCGCATGAGGGAAAGGGAGAGGGAATCAGAAAGGGAAATAAAGGCAAAGAAAATTACTTAATTTAGATTTACTTCCATATTTGGTTTCAAAATATACGGGAATGAAAAGTAAAAACCCACCAAATAGAAATACCACACTACCCACTACCAATAATCAACGCCCACCAGTCCTCAGTGACCAGTTGTAGCTCGAGGCGAGGAGGGCGTCAACGCATTACGATACCAGTGAGTCCTATTTTTCATCATTCCCTACCCTTTTAACTCCTATAATATCACCTCAAAAACTCGAAAAACCTTCCCTACCCCTCAGAACACCAGATCTGCTGTATTGACGAGTGAGGAAAGGTTTTTTTTTAGTTTTGGGGATGATATAGTGGTGTTTTTTGTGGTGGTGATGGGAGAGGTATAGCGTTTCGAAGGGTGGGGGAAGATGAAGAGTAGACGAGGTAAGGGGGGTTTTGACGACAGAACGGTTGCGGCGACGCTTACGGCTTTGGCAAGGGAAATGAGGGAGGCACCTGTACTAGTTGTTGTCGAAGTTGATAGTAGCAACGATGCTTAACAATGTTGTTCATGATGGTTGTTTAAGTGGGGTAAGGAAAGGGCCGGAATATCATATCTTGGAAAAGAGTGTGTGTGTGTGTGTGTGTGTGTGTGTGTGTGTGTGTGTGTGTGTGTGTGTGTGTGTGTGTGTGTGTGGGTGTGTGTGTGTGTGTGTGTGTGTGTGTGTGTGTGTGTGTGTGTGTGTGTGTGTGTGTGTGTGTGTGTGTGTGTGTGTGTGTGTGTGTGTGTGTGTGTGTGTGTGTGGGTGGGGGGATGGAGATAAAAGGATTTTGGGGTATGGGAGAACTAGAAAGAAGAAGAAAATAGGGGAAAAAGTGAAACATGTACAACAAATTAAAAGGAATTAGGGGATATAATTATGTAACCCTGTTCATGTAAATCCTTAATCAAACGCTCGCTCATTGTACAACTGAAGGTACAATCCTATTTAAGCTTATTAACATCATAACAACCTAACTTATTAATATTAAAACGACAAAAGATGAGTGATAAAGTCTGGCGAATAGTAGACAAGGAGTTTAAGATATGATAAAACTACACTCTTTCTGATCCTGGAAAACTTCCATACTTCCTTTTTCGTCAATTCGGTTAACCTTTCGTATTTCCTTTCTAGCATGTGGAGTAGTCTGTTTTGTGTTGCCCGAATTCAATTGCATGTTGGATATTATATTTTGTGTGGTCCAAATCATTTTCTTATTTCTTGTGAAATAAGAAAATGGGAAGGTTATTTAGAATTGGAGGGAGTACATCCTTCATTTTTATTTATCAATAAGTCTCTCTTTTGACGGATATATCTGTCACAAATATCTACGGATCAAGTATCTCCCACTTATGTAGATAAGACAAGCCTAAGGAATCACAAATAGCTTGTCTTTTCTTACCCATGTGAGTATTATTTGACCTGTCACAAGCTTGTGAACGATATACCCGTCACAACTGGGAATTTGTGTTTATTTTTATTCCCATTTGATTTTGCACACTGTTTAATTATGAAAATAGACATCAGATTCGTTTACCTCTCTCAAGCCCACCAACCAATATATGTAAGGGTAACGTGAATGGTATAATAAATGCGGTAAAATTGGAAAGAAAGATAAATATTAAATGAACAAAAGCCCAAAGATATACTCCCTCATATTCAAGGTATTTCCCTCTATTTCCTTATCGGGTTATTCAATTTTTCTTTTTTATTTCCTATTTTGGATGTGGGGTTGTGTCATTTGTGTGTTCCATATTGAATTGCAAGTGGGATTGAGTGTTTTCTATGGTACAAATTTATCTCCTTAATTCAAGAGCCCAAATAAAAGAGGAAGATTATATTGAACATGGGGTAATTTTAAAATGAAGGAAGTAACTTTTAGAAGAGGAGATTATTTGAGTTAAGATAGTGACTTAAGAACTATGTTATCTTACCAAGTCTAATCTTGAATTTAATTCCATGATATACATTATCGTTTCCATCAAACTGTTATATTTTTCTTAAATATAAAGTGAGTCACGTATAATCGCATATATAGACATATAAAGCATGTTTATTATCCTTTTCTTGATACTTTAGTTTTTGTATCATCTATTTAATTGAGCAATTTTTTATTTGAGATGAATATACTCACCTTAAACTTTTACAAATAAGTGAGCTTTAAACTGATTCTATTACTATTTGATTTTATAATAATATTATTTAACATAGCTTTACTTTTATCACTCGACTCTTACACATTATTTTTTAAGTAAAACTATTGACAAATTGAATCAAATACGTAAGATTATTACTCTTGCACTTAACAATGAACCACTATCAAGAAATATAATCTATTAGTGTTATAGTTAGTTACACAATAACACAAAATCTCTAGGGCCATGTCTCATGGCTAAGGTTAGGGTTTTAAGTTCGTACTTTCTTTGTCTTAATCTTTTCTTTATCTATAATTTTGAGCGAAGTACCTAAATAGAGAATAAGACCAGTTATAATTATTGTTGTGGTTGGCAAGTAAACTAAAGTTTCTAGATGATCAATTTGTCCATCACAAAAATTCCTAATAATATAGAAAAGTACAAATGAATAAGACTCTATTGAGGTATCTTAGCTTTCCATATGTCTATGTTGGAGTACTGTCCCATATTGGTAAAAAATGAGTGAAGGGATTAGTTTATAAGTAGGTGGCCTACTCTTCCCATCACTCGTTAGTTTTAGGATGGAATCTCAATTGATCGTGGGTCGTTGGCTTGCACCTATTTTTATAAGCCTGATGTGGATGACTCAACATGTTGTTTTAAAGTCGACGGTTCGGCTGTAGACCACAAGGTGTGAGGTGGTAATGGTGCTCGAGATGACGCAGAGTAGCGTCGGTTGTGGAGTAGCACCACCGTTGGACACTCTCCCTTGGTTATTAGAGATGCGGAGTAGCCTGGTTGGCTCGAGACGGCGTTGCGAGGGCGAAGTAATTCTAATTGAGGGATAGTTTCAAAACACACATTGAAAAGGGGGAGATTGTTGAGTTCTCTTCCCATATATGTCAATTGAAGAATTGTGTCTCACGTTGGTCAAAAATGAGTTCAGGGAGAAGTTTATAAGTAGGTGCGATACTTATCCTATCACTAATTTGTTTTAGGATGAAACCTCAGTTTCTTTTTGGCCGATCCTTGCAAGTCTTTCAATAAGCTTTCTCTGGAGGACTTAACAAATGCCCAAAGGTGAAAAAGGTAAATAAAAGACCGATAAGAAAAGAGTTAACTTATTTCTTAGACACAATTTAGAGTCTCAAAAATTTCCATTTTATCTGCAGCAGCAATGCTTAAAGTCATGATAAAAGAAGTCTTTAAGTTTATCTTGAATTTTCAATACCCAAAATTAATATTTTAAAATGGTAAGAACACTTTATCCCTAGTTTTCTCCTCAAACTTGCATGTGTCTTCTTTTCCTTGTAATCAAGAAATTTTTGAATATTTGTATTAATTAAAAATTAAGCTTTCCCAGGAATATGAATTTATATGAAGTACTACTTTTTGAGATCTTGATCTTCTAGATAATCAAATTGATAATTCAGTAACTTGCGTAATTGTTAAGTCTCGCACACAACTTTGACCATATTTCATACACTTTGTAACTATTTTTCAATCATTATCCTTCATTTTAAAAAACATTCACTCTCATTCTCAAAATCTAACCATTTCGTTAATAGTTCGATAATTATGAATCTTAATTCGCACATATCAAATTTAATTTCTCCGCTATATCAACAAATTAATTAATACACATAACGTAATCAATCGAATTTGTTTTTAAAAATGATTTTTTACAATTACGGTTTGAATATTAAGTTGTTGAAGGGGGTGGTTGTTGGTTGTCTCCGAATTAGCCGGGGTAGGGTGGTCGGAGAAGTGGCCGATCTTCTAGGGGGAGTGTGGTGGGCCAGGCGCTTTTGGCGGTTGTTGGTGTAGGGCGGTGGATGTTTCAGAGGGGCCGCAGTACTAGTGGTTGGTGCAGATTTGCGAAGGGGATGAGATGTTCCTCCAAGAGATGTGGTGGCCTTTTCTTTTCTTATTACCAATTATTTGTATGGACTCCTAAGTTCTTTTCATTGTTTTACACTCAAATTGAAATTAAAAATTCATTTTTTTAGTGTAGAATTTTACCTAATCTCATCTCCAATTATAATTTTCTTATTTGAACAACTTTATAGAAATATAAACGCTAGGTTAAATTAGAGGAATAAAGAAGAGAAAAAATGGGTGAAAACTTACATTAGAGAAATTAAATGAGGAAATGGAAATTGAGGGAAAATAAAGATAAGCCAAAAAAACAAAAAAAACAAAAAAACAAAAAAAAGGGAAACACTATTGAAGAAACACAAGGTAAATAATATAGGTAGAAAAGGATAAAAAGGTATAATAGAAGAAACTTAAGCATTTGATAGTCTTTTATAAAACTGACTGAAGATGACAATTAGATTTTAGCGAGTCAATGTCGAAAAATATATTGACCAAATCAAAGTAACCGAATCACTTATTTGGAAGTATTGTGGCGAAAAGTGAAAACATAAGGTAGTAGTATAAATAAACGGAATTACTTTTTCACATACGAATTTTACTCTTTCACATACACTTTTTCATAATGTTTCCATATCATATCCTTTACCTAAATATTATTCTTCTTTCTTTTTTTCTAAACATAATCAAATTAACTTTTTATATAATTCATCAAGACTAAAATCAAATCTAATAAACTTGAACAATAATTTGAAGGACAGTGTTCAACTCTCAATTTATATGTGTATTATTCAATTGACTTATTTCACGAGATAAAGGTTGCAACTTGCAAGTTCTTGACTCCTGTCGTTAGATTCATAGATGAAGGTTCTTATCTTTAGATTTAGGCACAAAATGTCTACTGTAAATAGTAACATACGACATTGTTTATAGTCATCAGCCTACCATTGATTTTGTAAGAAGAACATTGCCTTTTGCTGTTAATAATAATAGTAATGGTAGTGGAGGAGGTAGTAGACGGTGGTGGGTGGCTGAGGAAGACAGATATGGGAAAAGGGGATCGGGATGGGTCGGTGGTACATGTGGGCAGAGTGCGGTGAAGGGGGAAGTGTATGATGGGAGTGGAGGAATGGGTCGTGCGGCGGAGGTCGGCCGGAGAAACGTCGTTGGTAGCTGCAGTTGACCGGAGCATTTGAAGGGAGGTGGTGTTGGTGGTAGGTAAAGCCGTAAAGGTAGATGAAAGAAGGGAGAAAAAAAACAATTGGATGAGAATAGGGAAAATAAAAGGGATATAATTGTAAAAGCCGTATGTGAAAGAGTAAAATACGTATGTGAAAAAGCACGTCCCTAAATAAAAGGTGATTAAATTTAAAATACCCTTAAATATTGGGTAACCTTTGACAAAACAATATCAGTATAAGATTTAAGAAATAGTTGTAAAATAACGACTTTATCTTTTGAATTAAGAGAATGAGGACTGCCATTTTGATTAAGGAATCTGTAGTTGATAAATTATACTACACAAATTCTTATTGAAGACGGGCATATCGTCTTCAATAAAGACGAGTCAATTTGTCTATCACAAAGAGACAAGTAGGAGGGCAAGTGGGAAGCCAAGTGAGTTCAACAAGAATTTATGTATGTCCTATATTAAGTCTCATTGAATACAGGCATATCTATCTTAGTATTGAATCAATCCAACCCACCTGAAACCCGAAACCCGAAACCCGAATTAACGCAACCCGAAATGACAGGCCCGAGTCCACCGATCCAAAAATGACCCGCCAAACATAACTCTAATTCAGCCAATAAGACTTGAAATGACTAATTACTAGCACATTTTAACTAAAAATAGATAATAACATTAATAGTTTTTTTTTTCTTAATCATTGACCCAAACACAAGTTTACCCGACCCGCTAGACCAAAGATGATCCTGCTATGCTATCGAAACAGATTCGAAACCCAAAATGACGACCCAAACCGAGCGAAATTAACCCTAACATATGAAGCACAAAACTGTTCTGAACCGAACTGGCTT
Source organism: Heliosperma pusillum (assembly GCA_022085475.1). Classification (NCBI taxonomy): domain Eukaryota; kingdom Viridiplantae; phylum Streptophyta; class Magnoliopsida; order Caryophyllales; family Caryophyllaceae; genus Heliosperma; species Heliosperma pusillum. The sequence goes on along the minus strand of JAIUZE010007555.1, from coordinate 30,764 downwards.
TCCCAAACACAACCCTATTGACCCGTTTCCCATGTCTTGTAAGTCAAGGTAATTGAGGTATAAAATAAACCGACATTAAGAACGATTTTTACAAAGTATTCAAGATTAGCTTACCTTAAAACTTCATTAAAGTTTCACCATAAGTCAACTTATCCTCGTAAGATAATCGGAAAAAACCAAAACATACCCGATAATGACACGATCTAGAAATGAGCTTGATAATGACTCTACCCTACAACAGCCCGACCAGAGAAAACTCGACCCATATCCGGCCTAACCGACTAGATCTATCTAAATGACACAACTCGTAAAAGATTCGAACACGGCCAGACCTGAATTCGAGCTAAGAATTGACCTGATTAACCTGACGCGTAAGCGACCCGAATCCAACCCAAACGCATGTAGTCATCATGACCGAACCCGATACGACCGATCCGATCCATATGACACCATTACCACCTTTAGGTATAATATCATTGTATAATCATATTAAATTTAGCTGAGTTTACGTATATTGTTTCTTAGTATTTTTGAGTTACATTTTTTTCAAGGTTAAAATTTAAATCTAGCTTAAATTATAGATATCACTTGTGAACTATGTTGTAGCTTTTTAAAATTTAAACATTATTGTAAAAGTCTACTAAAAGAGCTTAAAATTTTCTATCAAAACTCGGGAAAAAAACTCATAAATTGTAGAGTTTCACAAACTTACGTAGGGGAAACGAATAGGAACACGGATATAGCATTTCCTGCGCACATACACGAAACAAGACCATATTAATTATTGCTTATGTAGCATATGCTGTAATATCTGTTCATTTTCGATACAGGATTATAGGAATTCATGTCATACCGTAATAAAAAAACACAAGTCTCTGTTAGAGATCTACTTATCTTAATAATAAAATGGATCAAATAACTTTACTTGTGGGCAATTAAACTCTGAGATTAATGGGTCAAATATAATTTCACTTGTGAGATTTTATACTAGGTAACCCTCTATTTTATTAAATCCTACAATATAATGTAACCTTATTATTTTACAAATGAAACACTCTTAAAAATATTCTCTTTAGTCCCTCAATTTATCTTTCTTAGCCCGCTTTTCGCTGATTTACTCTAAAAAATGTCGTCTCGATATCATCATCTCTTTAAGCTATCATTACCGTCATTCTCCAAAAATCAGGTTCAATAATTAACAAAAACGTCCACTATTAAGCTTTAAGTTTTATGCTTACAAATAAGTCCCTACTCCTTAATTATACACAATTTTATTGTGCGAATTTGTTGAAGGATTGAAGTGCCTTATTGTTTAGTTGTTTACAATATTTCAGTTTTGGGGTATTTAATAGGTTTTTGAAAATAAAAGTTTTTTAATTTTATGAAATCAATTGTGGTATTGTTTATTACAATGCTCGGTATGAAATATGTTTATTTTGACATTTAGGACATCTTATTGAGAATTCTTTAATATCGAAAAAAGTTTTTACTATATTTTTTTAAAAATATTCGGTTAGTTGAAAGGTAATGAGGGTGAATTTGATAATTTTAGGTATAATTGAGTAAAAATATGAAAAATAAATAATTATTAAAAACTTTAAAATTCATTATTACCATAGAGAACAATCCAAAATGTTTGTTGATCTTTTAAGTTTAATCTAGAGATAATTCTCAATACGATAGTGGTGGATTAACTTCTCCTTGAGTTATTTAAAACTTAATTTTCACCATGGCAGTCCGTACACTAGTCGGTTTAGCTTGACTATTTGTCATTCATTTCTAAAGCAGAAGTTGTATGCTAGAACTTTATTGCATGCCTTTTAGTAAATGAATTTTTATTTGTGTCCATAATTTAGAATAATGCATTGCTATATTAGCAATTGAAGGCGAAAAACAATAAAAAATAGAAATAAAATAAAAATTTAATTTAAACCTACATTAACTTTATATAGAGAGTTAAACTTAGAGCGCAACTAAATTTAAGTAATTTTTAGCTCTCGAATTTAGACATTATAAATACCCAAAGTTTTACACAATGCAAATTTATTTTTGATAAGTTAATCAATGAATGTTAAAACTAAAAACGATCAAGATCTAGCAAAATAATAAAAAGCATAAAGTTTAACATTCAAGTAAATGATGAAGCTTGTGCGAGTTTACCTATGGCGCCTATAACATTTCTTGTGATCAATAGAAAATGCTTCATACTCTTTACCTCAAATACAAAGGAAAAATGAGATGATATGAGATAAGAGAGGGGAATGTGAGTGAAAGAATGGAGATGATTATTGCTGAAAGTTATAGTAGAAGCTGCTACGCATTTATAGCAAAACTAAAGGTCTTGACTGCTATATATTCGTACGTCGTACTACATATAGCCATGAAGATAACCAGAGATTACGTACTTGGTTCACATTTTGTTATAAGCCGCTCATAATATTCGATGCAGGACAACACATAGTAGACCTGCCTACCGTTTAATCGGATGTGCATGTTGGGTCTTTATCGATTGCGTACTCGTAAGTCTTAGCTTAGTTAGCTAAATCTTACTTAGTACACGGTTATATCTATTTTAATGGTAAAACGAATCGAAAGACTACTTGTTCCACTGGATAATGATAATTAGGTCTTTTTTTGCTGTTACGTAGTCAACTACCCTTTTAATATGCCACATTTGAACCGTGTTACTATTAAACTCTATATTGCCGTCTTAAATAAAAATTTGTGCTTTTTAAACCCTATCTACCATCATAGAGAAATCTTCAAAGTTCTCTACAATATATAATCATGTGAGAGTTTTAAATTTTTTTTTAATAAGGTAAGAAAACTAGATTAATCACCTGGGATAGGATCAACCTATTTCATCTTGTACTTATGTTTTTTTTATAAAATTTTTCTTTATACAAATAACACCCAACTTTAGTCGTATACTCCTTCCGTCCCGATAAATTGTTGTCCTTTTATTTTGGCACAAAAACCAAGGAAATGGTGGATGACCATTTGTGGTTCCACTTAGTGGATGGCAAGTGGACAATAGCCCAATTTGATGATCAAATTACTCATATATAGAAACTCTTCCTAAAGTACAATAATTTACTGGGAAACCCTAAAAAAGAATAGAACAACAATTGACCGAGACGCAGGGAGTTTTCCCAATTACCACCGTAATTTTACCCAGATCATCTTTTTTTTTCGACTGTTACAATGATGATTTATTCATACTACCCAAAGTACTCTCCTATATTGGAACACTAATAAATACATTTCATTTTATTTCCCAATTCAATAATTCTAAATCCTCAAATGTTGTATAATATGGGACTGTATATAGTGAAACAAAACAGGATGAATATAGAAATTGGTGCTTGGATAAATGTAGAGTCGCAAAAGGACTGCTCTCCTTAGAACGTATTTCGCCCCTTACAACCCTAAGGTTACCACGAAATCAATCCGAGGATAAAACTACACCGACCTTTGAATCTTAGGCTAGAAACAAAGAAAAACTTTACTGTTTTTGTAAGATTTGTAGATAGTAGAAATCTGAAATTTTTGTTGTGTTTGATTATGATATGCTTCCTCCTATTTATAGATCAAGAGTTTGCATCCCATGACATATCAGTCAAAAGCCATGTAGCGGATTTCAATGAACAAGAACATTCTGTTTCATGCGAATCAGAACAAGCGCACAAAATTGTGAAACAGAACAAGTGACCAGAATTAGAGAATTAGTCGATCGACTAAAAGGACCAGTCGATCGACTAATTTCAAGAACTCGATCGAGCAGATTTTAGTTGATCGAGTAACAAATCTAGTCGATCGATCAAAACCAAAACTTACAGTCTTCGATTTAGTCGATCGACCAGAATTTCCAGTCGATCGACTAAATCACAGTTCATATATTTGAGATTTGTCTCAATACGTCTTCGCATATTATTTCTTTTATTCCGTACATCACGTTAGCTCGATAATTCGTTTATATATGAACGTGTACTCCACACTCCCAATCCAAATTATAACGTTACGAGCTTCCGTATGATTTCTACTACGATATCCAATTATACTTAAATGATCGATGACACTTAAATCACCAACATTCCTCCCCCATTTAAGTGTAATCCTTGATTCGTTTTAAATACCTGCTCGTCATCAATTTGCGCATCAATGAAAATGTCACAAAGATTGAATTTCCACCTAGTAAAATGCACGATTCATATACTCTAGTAAAAAGGGTGTCTCTAAGGATTGAACCCTTAAACATATTGAATACATGAAGGCAAAGTACACACAAAGTAATTTTAACAAATAAAGTTATTTACTGATACTTATTACAAGCCTAGTATCCTAATCCTTTCATGAGCGTATAGAAGCCTTGAGTCCAAAAGCTTCCGAAGTCGGCTATACTTCACGTCTCACATAGGTGAATTCTTTTATCATGTGCCTGCAAGTACACTATTTCAAAGAACTCATTAAGAAGATAAAACTTCATCCATAACTTACAGCAGGTCCAAGTACATACCTTTGGGATAAACTTTGATGTACTTCAAACTTAAGTAAGGGGCTTTCCACATTGAATTCTATCTCTAACATTGTATTAGAGGGGAATTGGGTATCCCAATACCTAAGATTTAATGGACTTTAAACCCATCCCTATTATCGATTTTTCCACTAAATGCCTTGCCAAGCTTTTAGTTAAATGATCTGCAAGATTTTGTTGTGATCTTACGAAGTCCACCGAAATTACTCCATGGGAAATTAATTCTCGTACAACACTATGTCTTACACCGAGATGTCTCGATTTCCCATTATATATTTGACTATATGCTTTAGCCAATGTTGCCGCACTATCACAATGTATTGATATTGGTGCCATCGGTTTAGGCCATAGAGGAATTTCATGCATTAAATTCTTAAGCCATTCTGCCTCTTTTCCGGCTGCTGCCAAAGCTACAAATTCAGATTCCATAGTGGATGTCGTAATACATGTTTGTTTCTTAGAAGCCCATGAAATGGCGCTTCCTCCAAGCAAAAAGACCCAACCACTAGTTGAAGAATGATCTTCAATATTGGTAATCCAACTTGCATCTGAATAACCTTCTAGTACCGAAGGATTCCCATTATAAGTTAATGCAAAGTCCTTTGTATTCTGAAGGTACTTTAAGACACGCATTACCGCGCTCCAACGATGACTACTCGGATTGCTTGTGTATCTACTCAACCTTCCAACTGCATATGCAATATCTGGTCGAGTGCTAGTCATAGCATACATTAAGCACCCAATGATTTGAGAGTATTTTAACTGTGACACTGGCAATCCTGTATTAGGCATTAATTTAATATTTGCTTCCATTGGTGAATGAGCAACACTGCTATTCTCACAATTAAACTTTTTAAGTACTTTCTCAATGTAATGAGATTGTGACAAGGATATTCCAAGATTAGTTCTTCTAATCTTAATTCCTAATATTACATCCGCTATGCCTAAATCTTTCATAGCAAAACTTGATGAGAGAAATGTCTTTGTAAGATTGACTTGTCTTTGATCCGTACCAAAGATTAACATATCATCGACATATAAACAAATGATTACACCATTACCAGATTTATCAAATTTGCTATATACACATTTGTCCGACTGATTAAGTTTATAACCATTAGACAAAATCACTTCATCAAACTTATGATGCCATTGCTTTGGTGCTTGCTTAAGTCCGTATAAGGACTTCACCAATTTGCAAACCTTATGCTCTTGTCCGGGCATAATGAAACCTTCCGGTTGTTTCATGTAGATTTCTTCTTCCAAGTCACCATGTAAAAACGCTGTTTTTACATCCATTTGATGTATTAACAAATTATATATAGAAGCAATTGCTATTAGCAATCTTATGGTAGAAATTCTAGCAACCGGTGCATACGTATCAAAGAAGTCGATTCCTTCTTTTTGCCTAAAGCCTTGATTAACCAATCGAGCTTTAAATTTGTCGATAGTACCATCAACAAGTGTCTTTTTCTTAAAGATCCATTTACAACCTAAAGGTTTACATCCCTTTGGCAAATCGGAAAGAACCCATGTATTGTTGCCCATTATGGAATCCATTTCGTCATTAATGGCTTCCTTCCAAAATGCAACATCTTGAGAAGCCATCGCTTCTTTAAATGTTCTAGGATCTTCGTCTATGTTATAACAATAAGCATATTGAAGTCCTAATTCGTTCCTTGACCCTTCTACTAAATAGGTTTGGAATTCGGATCCGAACTCTTTCGGTTTTCTTCCTCTCTTACTTTTCCGAGAACCTACAGGAACGACTTTAGAAAAGTCGATCGACATAGATCTTTGGTCGATCGACTCACTGCCTTGGTCGATCGACCGGTTGCCTTAGTCGATCGACTGATTGACTTGGTCGATCGAGTGGTAGCCTTGGTCGATCGACTGATTGCTTTGGTCGATCGACTGATTCTGCATTTGGTCGATCGACACATTATCCAGTCGATCGACTTCTTCACGTTGCTGATTCATTTCAACGTTGTTCTTTGGCACTAAGTCTTTAGGCCTCTTCATCGATGTAAATCGATCCTCATCAAAGATGGCACCTCTTGATTCAATTACGGAATGGATTGCTATCGCATGATTGGGTTCTATCACATAGAATCTATATGCTTTTGAATGACTTGCATAACCAATAAATATACAATCTATTCCTTTTTCTCCTAAAGTTTTTCTTTTAGGATCGGGTAGTCTTACAACGGCCCGACATCCCCAAACTCTAAGATAACTTAGATTAGGCTTCTTTTTATACCAAAGTTCATATGGAGTAATGTCATTCCGCTTGTTAGGCACTCTATTTAATAGGTAGCATGCGGTCAACATTGCTTCACCCCAAAAACCTTCACTCAAACCCGAGTATGAAAGCATGGAATTCATCATCTCCTTTAGAGATCTATTCTTCCTTTCCGCTACGCCATTCAATTGTGGTGTGTAGGGAGGAGTAATTTCATGAACAATTCCACAATTTGCAAAGTACTTAGGATCAAAGTACTCACCACCTCGATCGGTTCGAAGTCTTTTAATTTTACAAGATTGTTGTAACTCAACTTCATTTTTATAAATAGCAAATTTATCAAGTGCCTCATCTTTAGTATGCAATAAATAGATAAAACAGAAACGAGAATAATCATCAATGAAAGTTCCCATATATTTCTTATTCCCCAAAGATGGAGTAGAATGCAAATCACACAAATCACTATGTATTAAATTCAACATTGCGGATGTGCTCACAATATTTTTAAAAGGCTGTCTTGTGATTTTAGTAAGCATACAAGTATCGCATTTGCGAGTTTGTAAATCAAAAGACGGAATTAAATCATGTTTAGACATATGAAGTAATCTTTTATAGTGAACATGGCCAAGTCTAGCATGCCATAAAGAAGAAGAAGAAGAAGTAGTAGAAATCATATAAACACAATCATCTATTTTATTAATATTTAACATAAACATTCCGTTACAATAATATCCGAAACCGATAAATATTCCTGACTTTGATAATACATACTTGTCCGATTCAATTACTTGCTTATAACCGGATTTATTTAATAAACCTCCCGATACTAAGTTTTTCCTTATATCGGGTACATATAATACATTATATAATACTATAGATTTTCCGGAACTAAATACTAAAGTAATATTTCCACAGCCTTGTATTTTTGCGGTTGATTCGGTGCTCATGTGTAGAATGGATCCGTCTTTTACTGGTACATAATCTTTGAACCAAGAACGGTTTTTGCATACATGTCTTGTTGTCCCCGAATCAATCCACCAAATGATTTCATCATCCTGTACATAATTTGCTTCATCAAAATATGTAACATAATTCTTATTAGAATTATTATTAATACAAGTTAGTATATTACCTTTACTAGTAGAAGCACCTTGGTCCTTGGACCCTTTTCCGGTGTCTTTTCCCGCTAGTTTCTTCTTCCTCACTCGGTAATCCGCCTTGAAGTGACCAACCTTTCCACATATCCAACATGCACTTTTTGGTTTCTTGTTTGGGTCGTCATTAGTTCCATCATAAGGACGTTTCTTGCCTTTGCCTTTTCATTTAGAACTTTCCCCTTGTTCCACCATATTAATGGAGGAATCATTTCGATTAACCTTTTCAGTCGGTTTATCATTTTCCTCAGCCCTAAGGCCTTCCTCGACTTGGAAACTTCGTCCAAGTTGAGCCAAAGTCATTGTTTCCTTCTTATGTTTTAGTTCATGTTTAAAATTTTTCCAAGATGGAGGCAATTTCTCAATTATACTGGATACAGACATATTCTCATTCATAGGCATGTCATATTGAGAAAAGCGATTAATAATATGAACTAACTCATTGAATTGTTCCGACACGGGTCGAGAATCAGTCATCTTAAAATTCATAAAACGACTTACCAAAAACTTGCTGCTTGTGGCATCTTCATCCATATACCTCTTCTCCAATTGATCCGAAAGTAAAGTAGAAGATTCAACATGTTGATACATATCAAATAAAGTATTTGACATACCATTCAATATATGTCCACGACATATATAATCATCATTCTCCCACTTAGCCTTCCTACGGAGGGCATCGATAGCATGATCATCTTCCGGTTCCGGAGGACATGGAGTAGTAATCACATAGGCAACTTTCAAGTGAGAAAGTTTGAAGTGCATTTTCTTCTGCCATCTTCGAAAATCAATACCTTCAAATTTTTCCTGTATCTCAAACTTACTTTTTCCTTTCATATCATCCATGATATAATCACTATATAATGAAAATACTTTCTAAGAATGTTGTATAATATGGGACTGTATATAGTGAAACAAAACAGAATGAATATAGAAATTGGTGCTTGGATAAATGTAGAGTCGCAAAAGGACTGCTCTCCTTAGAAAGTATTTCGCCCCTTACAAGCCTAAGGTTACCACGAAATCAATCCGAGGATAAAACTACACCGACCTTTGAATCTTAGGCTAGAAAAAAAGAAAAACTTTACTGTTTTTGTAAGATTTGTAGATAGTAGAAATCTGAAATTTTTGTTGTGTTTGATTATGATATGCTTCCTCCTATTTATAGAAGAGTTTGCATCCCATGACATATCAGTCAAAAGCCATGTAGCGGATTTCAATGAACAAGAACATTCTGTTTCATGCGAATCAGAACAAGCGCGCAAAATTGCGAAACAAAACAAGTGACCAGAATTAGAGAATTAGTCGATCGACTAAAAGGACCAGTCGATTGACTAATTTCAAGAACTCGATCGAGCAGATTTTAGTTGATCGAGTAACAAAGCTAGTCGTTCGATCAAAACCAATACTTACAGTCTTCGATTTAGTCGATCGACCAGAATTTCCAGTCGATCGACTAAATCACAGTTCATATATTTGAGATTTGTCTCAATACGTCTTTGCATATTATTTCTTTTATTCCGTACATCACGTTAGCTCGATAATTCGTTTATATATGAACGTGTACTCCATACTCCCAATCCAAATTATAACGTTACGAGCTTCCGTATGATTTCTACTACGATATCCAATTATACTTAAATGATCGATGACACTTAAATCACCAACATCAAATTCATATCATAAAATTTCCCAATTCAATAATTCTAAATTCTCAAATTCATATCATAAAATTTCCCACTTCATTTGCTTAACTCACTCCTCAATTATATACGTCTCTTTGTTACATCAATTATTCGTTGGTATACAAGCTAAAATTTATGTCATAAATTTTCCCAATTCATTGTATTTTGATGTAAAAAAGGAATCATATGATCAAGTAGCAGCTAAAAGTATCAAAGAACAAGCTTAATTGCCGAACTATACTCATACAAGAACAAAACGAGGGACACATACAATTTGTCATCATGAGTTTAAGAAATGAGAAATTATCATCATTAAGAGCAAGATTTAACCATCCAAATTGCATCACTTTCACTCTAAAAAAGGGCGGTATTGATTGGCCTAGCTGTGTGCTAAATTGTGTTGTTTTAAGAGAGTATATAAAGGGAAGGAGAACTAGAGAAGTAGCGTGCCTGTATCGCTGTATGCTATGTCTTAAAACTATTTGAGATCGATGAATTAATTTATTTTGTACAATTAGTTGTATAAGCTTGTATAGCAACGATTAAAAAGAGATGCCCACATTCAGGGGCGGAGCCAGTATATAAAATTTGGGTTAGCAAAAAAATTACCGTGTAATCGTGTCTTTAAAATTCGAAATCGCAATTTGCAAAATGTTTTGACATAATGTTTTTGATAAAAAACAATCAATAACCTGATGAACGCTACGTAATAGCCCGTTATATTATGTTAAAATCCAACAAGTTTTTGTCTCCTTGTTATTTCATATACCTTATAAGTTACTCCGATCCGTACAACTTAGGAACTTTTTTTTAGCTATAATTTTAAATAAGCCTTTTTCTTTTGAAAATATATGAAGAATTTTGAAAATTAAGAAATTTATTGTGAGACGTGATGCACATTATTTTTTATATATTCATTAGTATTGAAACAAAAACATATACTTAATTCATAAACAGAATCAATAATAAATATTGTGACCCAAATGATAAATTTTGTCACCAAACAATTTGAAAATTAAATTGAAGTAAATCAAATACAAGACTTTTATTCGTGGGAGGAAACAGGTAAGGATGTGAATAAGAGAAAAAAATAAGCAAAATGATTGGAAGGAGTGTTGAACACACGACTTAATAAAAACAAATCTACAACCTTACCCACTATGCTACTCAAACTATCATGTTTATTTACTGCACTAAAACGTAAATATCGCTTCGCTAATATTCCGGCTGTTTTTGGGTAGCAGATTTTAAATTTTATACCGATTATTTTGGGTTTGGGGTAGCAAGTGCTACCCCTTGCAACAAGGTAGCTCCGCCCCAGCCTACATTGATGTAATGAAGGGAAGCAAATAACTGAGGAAATCTTTTTATTTATTATTAAATATATATATTATATAACTTTTTTTTTTTAAAAACTTTTCGAGCGATAATAGAGTCTCCAACTCATTTAAATTACCTCATAATTTAAAAATTGTAATTTAAGATGTAAGAATTATTATTTAATTCTCTATTATGTGGACCTAATTACTAATATCAGTCATCTTAATTAAATAACAGTTAAATATATTGTTTCGGGGTTTTAATAGGAGTCCTAGTTTAAGTGGATTACGGTTAATGTTTACAGGCCATTAACATATCAGGCCCACTTATTCTATTAAGCCCCTCCTGCCACCTCTCTATATAAGCACACCTGTTTGTGCTTTAACCTAATTCATTCATATTAATAAACACACAAAAAGAAAGTGAATTAGAGAATAAGGAAGGCAGGAGAAGGCAAAACAATAAGGGTTCATCTTTTATCTTTCTCAAGCGATTTTATTATCAGATCTAATGGCTACATCACGTAAGTACCTTTCAGTAATTATTGCTTTAATCAAGATCCTATAATTTATGTTTCATGTAGTATCAGAGCCAGGTTTGTGATTATAGTTATAATTCTGATTAATGTATTGATTATGTTTTATGAATGAATTTAATGCTTTAATCATGATGTTGTAATACTCATTCATAATTGATTGTATACCCTTATGATAGATAACGTATCCTTGTATCATGATCGTTTCCGCTACCCTAATCGAATTATTTCGTTTTTATTTGATTTATGATGATTATTGTATGATTTTTGATGACTATTTGCGCTGCCCTAATTCGATTTGTATGGTTTATTATGATTATTGTTGCGTATGAATGTCGTATGATCTATACCATACTCGATCGAGCTAATGCTTCACTCGATCGAGATGGTTTATTAATGATGTTGCTCGATCGAGCTAATGTTTCACTCGATCGAGCCCTTATGTTTTTGATATTGCTCGATCGAGCTATTGTTTACTCGCTCGAGTTAAACTGTCCTTCTTTTCCCTCGATCGAGCTAGTGATGTACTCGATCGAGGGGGTCTTGTTTTGCCTTGTTCTCGATCGAGCTAAAGTTTTTCTCGATCGAGATGCCTTTGTTTATTTGCTACTCGATCGAGCTATTGTCTTACTCGGTCGAGGTCTGGTTCGATGCTTAATGTTTGTTTTCATTGTATGCTCGTATAATATTATGCTATTATGCTTAAAGGAGACCTTTGCATTATGACAAGTTGAAATTCACCACAGTGATTTCATCTCGTACGCGATCAGATCTCATAATGTAATTGGGAATTTACACTATGTTGATGTTCACCACAGTGGACTCAAATTATGCAGTGAATATCCGACTAAGCATACATTCTTATTAAAGATTAATTATATCTTATGTATCGATTAAAGGAGACCTTCGCATTATGACAAGTTAAATTCACCACAGTGATTTCATCTCGTACGCGATCAGATCTCATAATGTAATTAAATTGGGCATTCACATTATGTTGATGTTCACCACAGTGGACTCAAATTATGCAGTGAATATCCGACTAAGCATCTAATGGGGTGAAATAACTTGTATTAAGGTTTTACCCACAGGTAACCTGACATTAAAGTGAAACACTCATTAAAGAGAGTATACTTGATTATGTAATTAAGCATGCGTAGGTTGTCCACAGATACTGCACTTGCTTAATGAATGTTTATGAGTTACTCATTCAAGTCTCAAGTCTTAGTCATAATTGCTATTGTGTGATAAACTCAAAGCCTAATGTTCTGAGCATTGTTCATAATGCAGTACCGTTGCAAAACTCTCTCAATAACTTGACAGTCTTTGCTTAAAGTTCTTACGACTTACCACTGCACCAAACATTAAGTCCTCCATTTCGGAGACAGGCTGTACTGCAGCCAGTAAGTACATGGAAATCATTAAGGAACGCTTTCAGACTACCGATAAAGCGGTAGCTGGAAGGCTTATGTCTGAACTTACCACTGCTAAGTATAATGAGAATGTCACCACCATGCAGCAACATGTGTTGCACATGACGAATCTGGCAGCTAAGTTGGGAAAACTGGGCATGAAAGTTGAGGATCCGTTCCTCGCCCAGTTTATAATCAACTCTCTGCCTGATAAGTTTGATGCTTTTCACCTTCATTACAACACCGTTAAAGAAATTTGGAGTGTTAATGAATTGACCAATACACTAGTTCAGGAAGCAGCAAGAATCAAACAGAAAGATGAGGATGATGCCTCAAGTAAGAATGGTGGTCTACCCCAGGCACATCATGTGCATCATGTAAGCGGAAAATCTAAAGGTAAGTTTAGAAACAGAAAGGGCATTAAGTCAAGCCCTTCTGATAAACCGTCTGCATCTGGCATAAAGAAGGAAATTAAGAAGCAGGAAAGTTGCTCTTTCTGTAGGAAACCTGGGCACTTTCAGCAAGACTGCATAAAGCGTAAGAATTGGTTCGAAAAGAAGGGTAAGTCTTTGGCTTTAGTATGTTTCGAATCAAATTATGTTGAAATTCCTTCTAATACATGGTGGCTAGATCCAGGCTCTAATGAAAGTTCCTCCTTCTTGTGGCATAAACGTTTGGCCCATATTTCAAGAGAAAGAATGAACATATTGGTTAAAAACAATATGCTACCTTCTCTTGATTTTACGGATTTTGGGACGTATGTGTAATGCATTAAAGGTAATCAAACCAAACACACCAAGAAAGGGTCCACAAGAAGCACTGCTTTATTAGAAATTATACATACAGACATTTGTGGTCCATTTGATGTTCCCTCCATGAGCGGAGAGAAATATTTCATCACCTTTATCGATGATTATTCACGTTATTGTTATCTTTACCTTTTGCATAAAAAAAAAATCCCAATCACTAAACGCTTTAGAGGTTTACATTAAGGAGGTTGAAAGACAATTGGGAAACAAAGTGAAAATCATAAGGTCAGATAGAGGTGGTGAATATTATGGCAAATATGATGAATCAAGACAACATCCTGGTCCCTTTGCAAAACTCCTTGAAAGTTTGGGAATTGTCCCTCAGTACACAAATCCTGGTTCTCCATGGATGAATGGTGTAGCTGAGAGGCGTAATCGAACCCTATTAGAGGCTGTGAGGACAATGATGAGTAATACCAACTTACCCATGAAGTTGTGGATGCATGCCCTTATGACTGTTGTGTATGTTGGAAACCGGGTCCCCAGTAAGGCAGTTTCAAAGACACCATTTGAACTGTGGAAAGGGTGGAAACCGAGTTTTCAACATTTGCATGTATGGGGATGCCCAACAGAGGCACGCATTTATAATCCACATGAAAGGAAACTCGATCAAAGAACCATTAGTGGGTTCTTTATCGGCTATCCAGAAAAGTCTTAAGAGGTATAGGTTTTACTGTCCTACACACAAAACAAGAATTGTGGAAACCGGAAATGCCAAATTCCTTGAGAATGGCGAAGTTAGTGGGAGTGATCAGGTAAAGGATGTCATAGTCAATGAAGTTAGGGTGGCAATTCCAGCTTCTTTGCCCCCAATTTCAATTGATGAAGTTCCACATAATGATAATGTTGACCCAGTCAATACTGTGGAACCTAACGTTGATGACCCTCCAATCCAGAATGATAACGTTGCCACTGAAGTTGTTGATACAGCTCCTGAAATAGTATTAAGAAGGTCCACAAGACCTAGAAAGCCAACTACTTCAGATGACTATGTATATCTACAACAATGTGAATTTGACATTAGTATTGATAATGATCCGGTTACGTTTTCACAAGCTATGAATTGTGATGATTCCGATAAATGGATTAATGCCATGAAAGATGATATGGAGTCTATGGCTAAGAATGAGGTCTGGGAGTTGGTCAATTTACCAGTAGGTCATAAGGCTGTCGGCTGCAAGTGGGTCTTTAAGACCAAGCGCGACTCCTCGGGTAATGTTGAACGACATAAAGCCAGACTGGTAGCTAAAGGCTTTAATCAGAAAGAAGACATTGATTATAATGAAACCTTCTCTCCAGTTTCTAAGAAGGATTCATTAGGGATCATTTTAGCTTTTGTAGCTCATTTTGATTTAGAGCTACATCAAATGGATGTGAAAACGGCATTCTTGAATAAGAGTTTGGAAGAAGAAGTCTACATGGCTCAGCCTGAAGGCTTCATTATTGATGGCAAAGAGGACAAGGTCTGTATATTAAAGAAGTCCAGTTATGGACTTAAGCAAGCTTCTCGACAATGGTAAATAAAGTTCCATAATACCATTACCTCCTTTGGGTTTCAAGAAAACACTGTTGATCAGTGTATATACCTGAAGATCAGTGGGAGTAAGTTTGCATTTTTGGTCTTATATGTCGATGACATACTTATTGCAAGCAGTGATTTGGGACTATTACGTCAAACTAAAGATTTCCTATCAAACAACTTTGAGATGAAAGATATGGGAGAGGCGTCCTATGTGATCGGGGTGGAAATATCTCGAGACAGATCACAAAGGACATTAGGTTTGTCTCAGAAAGCCTATATCAGTAAAGTTTTAGAAAGATTTAACATGGTAAAATGTAATCCCAATGATGTTCCTATTCAGAAAGAGGATAAGTTCAGCTTAAGTATGTGTCCTAAGACTGAGCTAGAACGAAACACCATGAAAAACTTTCCTTATGCATCTCTGGTTGGAAGCTTAATGTATGCGCAGGTCTGTACAAGACCTGACATAAGTTTTGCAGTAGGTATGTTGGGTCGATATCAGTCCAATGCTGGAATGGGTTATTGGATATGCTGACTCAGATTTTGGAGGATGCGTGGACTCAAGGATAAGCACTTTTGGTTATGTGTTTGTTTTAGTTGGGGGAGCAATCTCCTGGAAAAGTGCTAAACAAACAATTATTGCCTCGTCCACTATGGAAGCTGAATTTGTAGCGTGCTTTGAGGCTACTATTCAAGATTTATGGTTGCGGAATTTTCTTTCAGGGCTTAGCATTATGAATTCTATTGCAAGGCCGTTGAGAATTTATTTTGACAATACCGCAGCTGTCTTCTTTTCGAAGAATGACAAGTATTCTAAAGGAATAAAGCACATGGAAATGAAATACTTGTCAGTTAAGGAGGAAGTTCGGAAAAACACTGTGTCAATTGAGCACATTATGACTAGTGCTAATATAGCAGATTCTTTAACTAAGGGATTACCTCCAAAGACATTTTTGAAGCATGCTGTTGATATGGGTCTGGAGGATAATCATTAAGGCTTTTCGTTTATATTTGGATCATACTAGTGCTTTGTAATGATGACACTTATGTTTTGATTAATCGACTTATGTTTTATTATGATGATGATTTCCGAACAATTTTTCTGTATCGTATTATTGTTATTGTATACATTATTGTTGCACGATTAACAGAATCAGTCCTTTTCCTCAAGAACATTATTTGGGGATTATGTTTGCTCCTTGTACAGACTGATTATTCTAAGTGATTGGTCCGTAGTACATGGAAGGACCACTTCTCTTTTATAGTAGTGTCTCCGCCATGATTCAACCAATTGTTCAGGGATAATCAGGGTAATTAAGATAAACCCATTATGTGTTCATTTAACCGTCTACGCGCCTTATTATGTTATAATTAAACGTGACATTATGTTTTAATCAGTAATATGGTCCAAGTGGGAGAATGTAAGAATTATTATTTAATTCTCTATTATGTGGACCTAATTACTAATATCAGTCACCTTAATTAAATAACGGTTAAATATATTGTTCGGGTTTTTAATAGGAGTCCTAGTTTAAGTGGATTACGGTTAATATTTACAGGCCATTAACATATCAGGCCCACTTATTCTATTAAGCCCATCCTGCCACCTCTCTATATAAGCACACCTGTTTGTGCTTTAACCTAATTCATTCATATTAATAAACACACATAAAGAAAGTGAATTAGAGAATAAGGAAGGCAGCAGAAGCCAAAATAATAAGAATTCATCTTTTATCTTTCTCAAGCGATTTTATTATTAGATCTAATGGCTATATCACGTAAGTACCTTTCAGTAATTATTGCTTTAATCAAGATCATATAATTTATGTTCACAAAAGATATAATAATTAACATTATGGTTGTATAAATTATAATTAGAGAATAATAAATTATATTATAGTTATAAAATTTCATATTACATATATCTTGAACATCCAATTAGAAAATACAGTGTTTCTACGGGGTTTGAATGATAATTCTGGTATGAATAGGATAATATATTACATTATAAATTCTGATATTGTACATAAGGGAATTTTGCTACGTAAAATTATTATCTACAATAAAGAACCTATCATTGCTTCCAGGGCCCTAATAAGTCGCCAAATTTATTGCCTATATACGGAGTATTAGTTTTCCATACCAATATTTGTTTGTTTGGCATTAGGGGAAGCAATCACATTACGAGTAATCAACGGATTGAAACAATTCAGTTAGGACCTCTCATGTTCGTGACGGCCTTAAGTTAAGACCTCTCACAACTCCCTTTTATTTTAACATTATATAAATTGATTGTGCGTGTCTTCTTTATTTAAGACGGTTTTTAGCAAGAATTTGTGATAGCAAGTAGAGTTGATGTATATAAATCCCATTGTCATATCTATCTATATAATAACATAAAAAGGCATGATGAGTCTCCTTTGAGCGACACATGGCATAATAAAATGATGATAAGTAAAATGTATTTGGATATCTCTAAGTATTTCTCATAAAAAAAACAATGAAAAGAAAGGGTTTTTTTACAAGTAATCCTCAGTTTTTTCACTCCCTTCAAGATAACCCTCTATTTAATTAAACCCACGCTAATAACCTTGTATTTCGGAATAAGTCATTAGCGTGACACTAACCTTTTCATTCCGCCAACCTTTGATGTTACTTGCTGATATGGCTGCTATTTGACGATGGCATGGCAATTGATGTATAAATAATTAATAAATAAGCATTGACATGGAAATTAAAAAAAACCGAAGGTCGAGTTTAATTAATGATAATCTCGCTAATTCAAGTAGAAGTGTGTGTCTGAATACTTGGCTTTCTATGGAAGTGTCCCCTTCTTGGCAAACAAGTTACAACAGTACCCCAAGTAATTCTTCTTCTGGGTTTGTTAGTACAATCGATTTGCAAGAAACATCATTTCAATTTTCTGAATGAAGGGTGGGGAAAATAATGCGGAAAATAGAATCAGAAACTAGAACTAAATACTCAATTTTCACCTAAATTGAAGCTACTTGGAGCAGTGAAATCAAATCCCCATATGAATTAATTTCCTAATTAATAAACCAAATATTTGATCATTTGAATTAAACCCAAAAAACTCTTAACCTAAAAAAATAGTTAGCATCATCTAGCAAACAAAAATTTGAGTACAATAGTGAAGAGGATGGACAAACATGACATCGTTCTCCAAGTAATTTAACAAGAACGCCTGAGATTAGAGTTCATCGTCTTGTAAGAATTATTAATTAATTCTCTATTATGTGGACCTAATTACTGATATAAGTCACCTTAATTAAATAATGGTTAAATATATTGTTTCGGGTTTTTAATAGGAGTCCTAGTTTAAGTGGATTACGGTTAATGTTTACAGGCCATTAACATACAGGCCCACTTATTCTATTAAGCCCCTCCTGCCACCTCTCTATATAAGCACACCTGTTTGAGCTTTAACCTAATTCATTCATTATTAGAAACACACATAAAGAAAGTGAATTAGAGAATAAGGAAGGCAGGAGAAGGCAAAGCAATAAGGGTTTATTCTTTATCTTTCTCAAGTGATTTATTATCAGATCTAATTGCTACATCACGTAAGTACCTTTCAGTAATTATTGCTTTAATCAAGATCCTATAATTTATGTTTACATGTGGTATCAGAGCAGGATTGTGATTATAGTTATAATTCTGATTAATGTTTTGATTATGTTTTTATGAATGAATTTAATGCTTTAATCATGATGTTGTAATACTCATTCATAATTGATAGTATACCCTTATGATAGATATTGTATCCTTATAATAGATATTGTATCCTTATACCATAATCGTTTCCGCTGCCCTAATCGAATTATTTCGTTTATATTATTTATGATGATTATTATATGATTTATGATGATGTTTTGCACTGCCCTAATTCGATTTGTATGGTTTATTATGATTATTGTTACTTATGAATGTCGCATGATCTATACCATACTCGATCGAGCTAATGCTTCACTCGATCGAGATGGTTTATTAATAATGTTGCTCGATCGAGCTAAGGTTTTACTCGATCGAGCCTTATGCTTTTTGATTCTGCTCGATCGAGGTAAGGTTTACTCGATCGAGCCTTAAGTTTTTGATTCTCCTCGATCGAGCTAAGGTTTACTCGATCGAGCCTTTTGTTTATTTGCTTCTGCTCGATCGAGCTGAGGTTTACTCGATCGAGCCCGTATGTTTTTTATTCTGCTCGATCGAGCTAATGTTTCACTCGATCGAATCCCTTATGTTGTTGATTTTGCTCGATCGAGCTATTGTTTACTCGATCGAGTAAAACTGTTCTTCTTTGCCCTCGATCGAGCTAGTGATGTACTCGATCGAGGGGTCTTGTTTTGCCTTATACTTGATCGAGCTAAAGCTGTACTCGATCGAGGGGTTCTTGTTTATTTTCTTCTCGATCGAGCTAAAGTTGTTCTCGATTCGAGGTGTTTAGTTTATTTTGTACTCGATCGAGCTGATGTTTTACTCGGTCGAGGTCTTCCCGTGCTGTTTTGATACTTATTGTTCGTTTTCATTGTATGCTCGCATAATATTATGTTATTATGCTTAAAGGAGACCTTCGCATTATGATGAGTTGAAATTCACCACAGTGATTTCATCTCGTACGCGATCAGATCTCATAATGTAATTGGGCATTCACATCATGTTGATGTTCACCACAGTGGACTCAAATTATGCAGTGAATATCCGACTAAGCATACATTTTTATTAAAGATTAATTATATCTTATGTATCGATTAAAGGAGACATTCGCATTATGACAAGTTGAAATTCACCACAGTGATTTCATCTCATACGCTATCAGATCTCATAATGTAATTAAATTGGGCATTCACATTATGTTGATGTTCACCACAGTGGACTCAAATTATGCAGTGAATATCCGACTAAGCATCTAATGGGGTGAAATAACTTGTATTAAGGTTTTACCCACAGGTAACCTGACATTAAAGTGAAACACTCATTAAAGAGAGTATACTTGATTATGTAATTAAGCATGCGTAGGTTGTCCACAGATACTACACTTGCTTAATGAATGTTTATAAGTTACTCATTTAAGTCTCAAGTCTTAGTCATAATTGCTATTGTGTGATAAACTCAAAGCCTAATGTTCTGTGCATTGTTCATAATGCAGTACCGTTGCAAAACTCTCTCAATAACTTGACAGTCTTTGCTCAAAGTTCTTACGACTTACCACTGCACTAAACATTAAAGTCCTCCATTTCGGAGACAGGTTGTACTACAGCCAGTAAGTACATGGAAATCATTAAGGAACGCTTTCAGACTATCGATAATACGGTAGCTGGAAGGCGTATGTCTGAAGTTATCCCCAGGCACATCATGTGCATCATGTAAGCGGGAAATCTAAAGGTAAGTTTAGAAACAGAAAGGGCATTAAGTTAAGCCCTTCTGATAAACCGTCTGCAACTGGCATAAAGAAGGAAATTAAGAAGCAGGAAAGTTGCCTTTTCTGTAGGAAACCTGGGCACTTTCAGCAAGACTGCATAAAGCGTGACAATTGATTCGAAAAGAAGGGTAAGCTTTTGGCTTTAGTATGTTTCGAATCAAATTATGTTGAAATTCCTTCTAATACATGGTGGCTGAATACATGCTCTAATGAAAGTTTCTCCTTCTTGTGGCATAAACGTTTGGCCCATATTTCAAGAGAAATAATGAACATATTAGTTAAAAACAATATGTTACCTTCTCTTGATTTTACGGATTTTGGGACGTGTGTGGAATGCATTAAAGGTAAGCAAACCAAACACACCAAGAAAGGGTCCACAAGAAGCACTGCGTTATTAGAAATTATACATACAGACATTTGTGGTCCTTTTGATGTTCCCTCCATGAGCGGAGAGAAATATTTCATCACATTTATCGATGATTATTCACGTTATTGTTACCTTTACCTTTTGCATGAAAAATCTCAATCAGTAAACGCTTTAGAGGTTTACATTAAGGAGGTGGAAAGGCAATTGGGAAAGAAAGTGAAAATCATAAGGTCAGATAGAGGTGGTGAATATTATGGCAAATATGATGAATCAGGACAACATCCTGGTCCCTTTGCAAAACTCCTTGAAAGTTTGGGTATTGTCCCTCAGTACACAACTCCTGGTTCTCCATGGATGAATGGTGTAGCTGAGAGGCGTAATCGAACCCTATTAGAGGCTGTAAGGACAATGATGAGTAACACCAACTTACCCATGAAGTTGTGGATGCATGCCCTTATGACTTGTGTGTATGTTGGAAACCGGGTTCCCAGTAGGGCAGTTTCAAAGACCCCATTTGAACTGTGGAAAGGGTGGAAACCGAGTCTTCAACATTGCATGTATGGGGATGCCCAGCAGAGGCACGCATTTATAATCCACATGAAAGGAAACTCGATCAAAGAGCCATTAGTGGGTTCTTTATCGGTTATCCAGAAAAGTCTAAAGGGTATAGGTTTTACTGTCCTACACACAAAACAAGAATTGTGGAAACCGAAAATGTCAAATTCCTTGAGAATGGCGAAGTTAGTGGGAGTGATCAGGTAAGGGATGTCATAGTCAATGAAGTTAGGGTGGCAACTCCAGTTTCTTTGCCCCCCCAATTTCAATTGATAAAGTTCCACATAATGGTAATGTTGACCCAGTCAATACTGTGGAACCTAACGTTGATGACCCTCCACTCCAGAATGATAACGTTGCCACTGAAGTTGTTGATACAACTCCTGAAATAGTATTATAAAGGTCCACAAGACCTAGAATGCCAACTACTTCAGATGACTGTGTATATCTACAACAAGGTGAATTTGACATTAGTATTGATAATGATCCGGTTACGTTTTCACAAGCTGTGAATTGTGATGATTCCGATAAATGGATTAATGCCATGAAAGATGAGATGGAGTCCATGGCTAAAAATGAGGTCTGGGAGTTGGTCAATTTACCAGTAGGTCATAAGGCTGTCGGCTGCAAGTGGGTCATTAAGACCAAGCGCGACTCCTTGGGTAATATTGAACGACATAAAGCCAGACTGGTAGCTAAAGGCTTTAATCAGAAAGAAGGCATAGATTATAATGAAACCTTCTCTCCAGTTTCTAAGAAGGATTCATTACGAATCATTTTAGCTTTTGTAGCTCATTTTGATTTAGAGCTACATCAAATGGATGTGAAAACGGCATTCTTGAATGGGAATTTGGAAGAAGAAGTCTACATGGCTCAGCCTGAAGGCTTCATTATTGATGGCAAAGAGGACAAGGTTTGTATATTAAAGAAGTCCATTTATGGACTTAAGCAAGCTTCTCGACAATGGTATATTAAGTTCCATAATACCATTACCTCCTTTGGGTTTCAAGAAAACACTGTTGATCAGTGTATATACCTGAAGATCAGTGGGAGTAAGTTTGCATTTTTGGTCCTATATGTCGATGACATACTTATAGCAAGCAGTGATTTGGGAATATTACGTCAAACTAAAGATTCCATATCAAGCAACTTTGAGATGAAAGATATGGGGGAGGCGTCCTACGTGATCGGGGTAGAAATATCTCGAGACAGATCACAAAGGACATTAGGGTTGTCTCAGAAAGCCTATATCAGTAAAGTTTTAGAAAGATTTAACATGGTAAAATGTAATCCCAATGATGTTCCTATTCAGAAAGAGGATAAGTTCAGCTTAAGTATGTGTCCTAAGACTGAGCTAGAACGAAATACCATGAAAAACTTTCCTTATGCATCTCTGGTTGGAAGCTTAATGTATGCGCAGGTCTGTACAAGACCTGACATAAGTTTTGCAGTAGGTATGTTGGGTCGATATCAGTCCAATCCTGGAATGGGTTATTGGATATGCTGACTCAGATTTTGGAGGATGCGTGGACTCAATGAAAAGCACTTTTGGTTATGTGTTTGTTTTAGCTGGGGGAGCAATCTCCTGGAAAAGTGCTAAACAAACAATTATTGCCTCATCCACTATGTAAGTTGAATTTGTAGCGTGCTTTGAGGCTACTATTCAAGCTTTATGGTTGCGGAATTTATTGTGATATTACCGCAGATGTCTTCTTTTCGAAGAATGACAAGTGTTCTAAAGGGATAAAGCACATGAAAATGAAATACTTGTCAGTTAAGGAGGAAGTTCGGAAAAACACTGTGTCAATTGAGCACATTATGACTAGTGCTAATATAGCAGATCCTTTAACTAAGGGATTACCTCCAAAGACATTTTTGAAGCATGCTATTGATATGGGTCTGGAGGATAATCATTAAGGCTTTTCGTTTATGTTTGGATCATGCTAGTGCTTTGTAATAATGACACTTATGTTTTGATTAATCAATTTATGTTTTATTATGATAATGATTTCCGAACGTTTTTCTGTATCGTATTATTGTTATTGTATACATTATTGTTGCACGATAAATAGAATTAGTCCTTTTCCTCATGGACATTATTTGGGGATTATGTTTGCTCCTTGTACAGACTGATTATTCTGAGTGATTGGTCCGTAGTACATGGAAGGACCACTTCTCTTTTATAGTAGTGTCTCCGCCATGACTCAACCAATTGTTCAGGGATGATCAGGGTAATTAAGATAAACCCATCATGTATTTGTTTAACCGTCTACGCGCCTTATGTTATAATTAAACGTGACATTATGTTTTGATCAGTAATATGGTCCAAGTGGGAGAAGGTAAGAATTAGTAATTAATTCTCTATTATGTGGACCTAATTACTGATATAAGTCACCTTAATTAAATAATGGTTAAATATATTGTTTCGGGTTTTTAATAGGAGTCCTAGTTTAAGTGGATTACGGTTAATGTTTACAGGCCATTAACATACAGGCCCACTTATTCTATTAAGCCCCTCCTGCCACCTCTCTATATAAGCACACCTGTTTGAGCTTTAACCTAATTCATTCATTATTAGAAACACACATAAAGAAAGTGAATTAGAGAATAAGGAAGGAAGGAGAAGGCAAAGCAATAAGGGTTTATTCTTTATCTTTCTCAAGTGATTTATTATCAGATCTAATTGCTACATCACGTAAGTACCTTTCAGTAATTATTGCTTTAATCAAGATCCTATAATTTATGTTTACACGTCTAACAAAAAAATCTCAACAACGATAGAGATGAAGACTCGATCAGAAGATGTCGATGTGAATGGCGTATGGCGTATGGAGTGACAGAGAATGAAATGGAGCTTAGCTGGTAGTGTAGGATGATTTAGGCGTATGGAGTTCATCAAATGAGTAATTTTGATACCGTTTGAGATCGGTGTTGGCTGATCTTTATGTTTGAGATTTGTTTTGTTGACTGATTAAGCATGAGGCTCATCATTCATGTTACCCGTGTCCTTTTACTAAAATTGGATCCTGGTAAGCAAGTTAGACAGACACATCACCAAGTTGACGTTTAAAAAAACGGATTGCAAACCTAAGGTTATGATCATGAGTGTTATATATAGTATAGGGTTATTAGTGTGAGTTTAATTAAATAGAGGGTTACCTTATAGAAATTGAAAATACTAAAGGTTACATTGTAGAAAAATCCTAAAAGAAATTAATATCACTAACCATTTCTCTTCCTCTACAAAGTAAGATAACATATCTATACCAGTTTTATAGCTTCATAAATACTACATTACTCCATAATTTTACTTTTGGATTACATGGTTCAACGCGTCCGCAAGTAACACTACCGAAGCACCTTAGTTGCAAATTTCTTAGGTGATTATAAGTTTCATATTTTATTGAATATGTGATTTTTATTGGTCTTATTCTCTTGATTTAAGATGTGAATTTATCACATACATGTGAGACCGGAGTAGCCTCTTATATGAATTAAGTTGTCCACCTTAAATCAAAACATATTGATCGATGATTATAATCGGTTGTTAATTTGTTTGGAGACATTACCACACACACAATAAAACGACGACTCTGTGCAAATAAATAAGGTGATAAACTACCACACAATATTGTAAATTGAACATTTCTCTACTAAGTAAAACCTAAAAAGATATCGCTTAAATAAAGCACTTTTGAATATATTAATGACAAAAGTACACGTATGTACATTACAATGATTAAATATAAATACACGATCCACAGTATAAACAATTCAGTCTTTAAAAAATATTTCTCAACCTCGCCAACATTACTATAAAATTGTAACGCCCTTTGAATTTCACGGGCAAAAGAACTAGTTGGAAGTTCTATTTGATTATGCCTTCCACTTGAATGTTGCACTAACAATACACTTGGTGCTTCGTAGATAGTTTTAGCAAACGAATCACATACATAGTATTTAAAAATTATAGTAGTTATATGGATGTGAGCAGAAAAATAATTCCTATTTTCGAGAAAAAAACAATGTCAAGTATTTAGGCATTTTATGTATCTCAATAGATCAGACATAGTCATAGACGACTCAATTTGAGTTGTATGATGGTCGACATCGACTCTTAGTAAAAACAAATACACTCTATAAGTAATGATTATTAGGATTATGGTGTCATGATAAATACAGAGTATTTTGAATCCATAAAAGACATAAGTAAGGGGGCGTTTGGTTTGCATTAGGGAAAGGGAAAGGAAATCAGTAAGGGAAACAGGTGGAAAGGGATAGGATTACCCATAACTTTCTAACTTGTTTGGTTCATTCATCAAAGGGAATAATACCAACTACAACCACCACTCAATTCAACCTCAACCACCGAAAAAAGTCAAGACTACCACCCACCCCCACCCTCGTCAGTCAACGTCACTGACAAACCTTCCCCATCGCCGACGTCGCCGGCGAACCTGCCACCTTAGTCCGCCGTTCAACCGTTGTTCCCTTTTTCGAAACCACTACAACTAACCCCTAAATAACCTCCCCCACCATCAAAATCCCCTCTCCCACACCTATAAACACTAGTATAGGAGTGGGAGAGGGGATTTTGATGGTGGGGGAGGTTTTTTAGGGGTTAGTTGTGGTGGTAGAGAGGGGAGTTTTAAATTCGGAACGGAGAAACTTGGCGATGGTAGCCGGAGATGACGGTTCAACGCCGGTGGGAGGGTGGTGGGGGGCGACGACGGGAAGTTAGAGGGAAGTCAGTGGCCGGCGACATGGAGGCAGTGGTGGTCGGAGACTAATACGTGGGTCAATGATGACAAGTGTTGGTGGTTGGTGTGGGTGATAGGGAATGAAATTTCATTACCTTGGGGGGTGAGGGGTAAGGATGTAGAGGGAGTTGGGTGTAAAGGAGGTAATGAAATTCTTTTTGTTTGTGTGAAACAAACATCAACAAAGGTAATCATTGACTTTAATTCTCTTTCCTTTTCTTTTAGACCCCCAACCAAACAGCCCCTAAGTGAAGTTTTTACCTAACCCATTTTGCTTCTTTGTTTGACCATTGTAGTAACTCGTTATTCCCAACCTATAGGTTTTACTAATGAGTCATGAAACCTATTAGTGATATAAAATATAACAACCTAGAGTATAAAATAAGAACAATATAATTATAATAGGAGTAATAGATAATCAACCAGAGTATAAAGATGAAATAGGGTCAAGGTGGCGAAAACACCTGGCCAATCTGGATCAATACTAAAATCAAAATCTAAACTAATACATTATTAATATTCTCAAACTAGATTAACTTCCTAAACAATTTATTTGCCTCATTACAAGTCTCTCCTACCCAAGTGTCCTGACAAACAGCAACCAATTCAACCTGAGAATGGGGGGTCGAAAATCAGTCGGGAGTAACTAGCTGCTTTCAGATGCCTATCATGTTTACAACATGCTGAATTAATAACACTCTATAACAACAGACTGTAATCATAAATGACATGTGAAACAATCCATACAATATAACATACATTCGAACTTACCAAGACGGAACCACAATCTATATGAATGCAATCCTGTAGACCTATACCATATGTGACCACTAGACCATGAATACATTCAAGTCCTAAATTAGCACACGATCCATATGTGACATCCCTCGCGATAGCGGAAATAAAACATAACAAGCATGCAATTTATATAGCGGAAAATACGATATTTTTGAAACTTTTTATATGCTAAAAGAAGAGTACGTGGAAAGTCAAATAATTACAAACTAAAGTATAAAATACTACAAAGAGACGTAGTCTCTCAAAAAGTTATCAAATATCAAAGTTGCTTAGCAAACTAGCAAAGAAACGTCTATGGGTGAATCGTTGAGGCCAACGCTCGCTAGCTCACACCTGAACCCAAAAACAAGCAAAATCCATCCAAGCAACCTGTTCATCCATGAAAACATGAACGCCACAGTCAGTGGGGAGTAACTCCGGGTTCTCCCAGCCATATCACAAATAACATACTTAAATGGTAATAGACAAGTAGAAGCATACATATATATATATACATGTGAATTACGAGAAGAATAAATAGGCATTTCAATATATAAAGATATAGGCACATGAAATACAAAACTGTAAGCATCAGATTATAGACAAACTCGGGGAAGACACCCTTAGGCAACTATATACTCATTAGGGCTTGCATCTCACCGTTAGCGGCATATACTTGATAAGATAGAGACACGACATATAAACCACGCCAAGTCATCCAACGGTCACAAATAATCAACATATAAACATCCATCCAAACATACGGATATGGTAACATTATCTCTCACGGTTAATGACACGCACTAGCACCATGTACATAACAAGTATGATCAATACACGTCCACGGGATAAACATTTCCTTGAACCATACACGATTAACATTTCGTATATGTAGACTCATTTCCTCCCGGTAGGACGACGATAATAATACGGTCCTAGTCTAAACCTGGCCAGACTCTCGGAATAAACATGTTCCGATTCGACATGCTATACACATTTCGCATCCAAGACTTGGTCAAACACAGAAGCCGAGTACCCCAAATTCGGTCAACCTTCACGAAAGAGGCGGAAAGAGCACAAGCATCATAAACAAGTGGTACGCTACATGCAATGACACCACCTTGCAAAGATACGACATTTGACGGCCGGGTCGATCAACGCATTGCGTTCGCCTCAAAACAACGTCGTCATATCTCCACTAAAACATGCATACAAGCATTGTGGATACATCTCCTTGTTCCGACATTCCAGTCTAATGAGCGAGGAGGTATAGCCAGGGAATGAGAGTCATAGCACTTAACAATTAGTGCTCAAATCAAAACATATGTAAAACTGACTCAAAGAGGGACATACCAAAAACCGTCACAAAACATGTGATATAAGCGAATGGAATACCACATATTCTAAACATGAATATTTAATGCTATTACGTAAATTTATAGTATAAACGAACCATACAGACTATTATAAATGAATGAATAAGAAAAGAAATGAAGAAAAACTCAGGGGGGTGCTAGCCGGTCAAGGGACCGGCCGCCGTCTACCCGGCTGGCACTTCAGCAACAATCGAAAAACATTGAAAATACAGGGAAGTCCCAGCCGGTCAGGGGGACCGGCAGCCGGCTACCCGGCTGGGAATAACACAACACCAAAATTCTTCAAAAATGTCAGCCGTGTGTTGGAGCTAGTGTCCTCCAGTTAGTGCAATAACATAAATAAATCTCTGTAGGTTCACAAGGTATACTTTGTATAATAATCAGTTGATTAACGTTTATCAATAACGGTTGGCTTGCTAGATAAGTTTGACGTTATTGTCATACAGATGGCGGTGATCAACTGGTCCCTAAAAGTCACACCTATAGGATGTGTTTGAGAGATGTGATTGTTTGAGAAAATAATCATATTGATACCCTATTATATGACTAAAAGGTTAGTCAGTGTATTTGACTAAAAGGTTAGTCAATGTGATGATGAGACGAAAGTTAGCTGAGACGAATTAACTGTAATTCGTAAAATTGAATATAAAAAGTTATATTTAATTATAGTATATAATGTAAGCTAATAAACATAAACCGTTATAATTAATTGGCAAATTATAAATATACGGATATTTATAATTAATGATGGATTATAATGTCGGTCATGTAAAACGACGATTATAATATATTACATTATATTGGAAGCTAAAATGACCAAAAACGAAAGTATCCAGATACACTCGGTTTTTAGTCAATGGGTAGTTATTTTTGAGGAGACCAAAATATCTCCTCATATATAAAAGCCCAAATTGAGCCGTGAGGAGTTGGGTGAAGGCAGGGAAATTAAGTTTTGATTTTTCTAACCTAATCTATTCGACTGTGCCTCCATCTCAACCTACACATATCACAACAGACAAAAGTGAACTGTAACTTTTGACAAAACACAAAACCTTTTCTCATCAGTGAGATCGCGTAAGAGGTTCACTTTCTAGCAAAAGAAAAGGGTATTTCTCGGAGCATTTTGGGTACAACGATTAGGAGGATATCTACTTTGATATATCTGTTCTTTATGCCAATTGCTAGGACCAAAGGTTCAATTCGTTTTCTCTTGATTTTTATATCATTTTCATATTTATGACTTGCATTCATATTATATAATTTTTGTAACACCCGGAAATGTACCCTATTTTTCTAGTAGAAATATTTTACGAAATATTTTCAGCAAATTTAAGTTTTAATTTAGAATTTAATGTTTCGAGTCGAATTTAGAATTTCCGAGTTCGTATTTCGAATTTCCGCGAGATTCCATGAAAATCCCGTCTTAAGGCGAGTTTGACTTTTCTTGACTTTAGAACCGTCTTTGACTTCCGTTGACTTTTCTCTTACACAACTCACACTACTCCTTAACCTAATATTTCATTCAACACAAAATCAAACACATTTCTTCCTCTCTAAGAAATCTCAAGTTTCCCTCTTTGATATCGATCTTAGAATTGTCGTAACTTCTTCGTTACTTGATAGAATTTACGTAAGTTTGTCTTATTCTTCTTCCCGTACCTTCCTCTATCCGTATTGATATTAAAATCATCGTCTTTCTCGCTTTTCAATCTTTCCGTCTTTCTCAAGATGAATTTTATTCATCTTTTATGATCTATATGTAGGTGGTGACCTCCAAGATCCCGACAAAGACTATTACCTTATTGAAGAGGAGCTTGACGATTAGTAAAGACGCTTTAAGGTAACGGTGAAGGGTTACTCGATATCATTTACGTGTTTTACATGCTTTATATGCTAGAAATCGTATTAGAATACGATTAGGAAGATTAGGAATCATGCTATGATTAATGGATGATGTTATATGATGAATGTTGATGATATATATTGATTGTTGATGATTATTAGAAGCATATAGGAGAATTGGATTGAATTAGTTAAGTGAGCAAGGCTCACGGGTGAACTGGTGTTCCCTGCTGGTCGACTGGCCGCCGGTCTGCCAACCGGCTGGGAACACATCAGTAACATCCTTGAATTTTTGGGAAATTTTGTATATGGGGCTCTGTGCCGGTCGACCGGCCGCCGGTCGACCGGCCGCCGGTCTACCGACCGGCCCAGACCACATTTCTCTGTTTTTGGTGATTTTTGGATTTTGCCCTGTGTTCTGAGCCGGCCCACCG
>JAIUZE010007554.1:0-118925 GCA_022085475.1 Heliosperma pusillum | reverse complement strand
TCTTGCCATGACATTGATAGCGTACTATCTAAACGCATATGGAGTTTTGCGCTTGATGCTTGTGGTCCCGGGCTGATGGATCTTCAATCGGGGCATGGCTGCCATTGTTTCCACTTTGGGAAATGGAGCCAGCGTTATTACTAGCCAACCCTTTGATGGATCTTCTTAGGGGTTCACTACTCATGTGAATTGTATCCATGGGTCTTGTGATGCGATGGATCTTCGCATTTCTCTAGGTCTGCGCAGTCTAGGTTTAGGGTTGAGTCGTATCTTGGACATGTTATTAGGGTACCCTCTGAGCTAAGATATGTGCTTTGGATCTGGGCCATGTTATTAGTGTAACCGCTGAGCCCAGATGTGTGCTTGGTATTTGGGCCATGTCATTAGCGTGATCGCTGAGCCTAAATATTTAAATATATCCTACCTCGTGGTATAGACTCGAGTTACAGAAGTCGACTATTGACGGTACTAAGAACTTTTGCCTGTTTGTAGAAGTATTAGTCTTTCATGTTTGTATGATTCTATGAGTTTTAGAAGGTGAGATGCAAGCCGGCTAAGATTGATAGAGTTTGGATTACCGATTGTTAACTGATTCACATGATTACGTGTTGATAGGGTTTGAGTGTATCACGGCCATGTTTCAAAGAGGAACCTCTGAGCTAGCATACCAGCTTCCCTACCTCGTGTTATAGTTTATTATCGGTTTCACATGATAGCTTCATATGATAGGTTATATAATAGTTAATTGTTTCATAACATGAAAAGCATGTCGTATATGTTAAGGTTTTGTATTTTCCATATACATTGCTTTTATGTTATTCATGTTTTAATAAACTCGACATTTCGTGGCTGGGAGAACTCGGAGTTACTCCCCACTGACTGTGGCTTCCGTGTTTATAATTAATGCGGTCGAACAGGTGGTGATGCATACTTTGGGTACATTGACGAGCTAGCGAGCGAAGTATTTACCTTGGACCTATATTCGGTTCTTAGATTGTATATTATTATACACTCTTTTATTTCCGTTTTTATACGGGAGATATGTCTCCCGTCTTGTATATTTCTTTTGTAGAATATTATTTTCGTTTTGTAATGACCCTTTTTATTTATGACACCTTCGTTATGTATTCGTATCTTTTATGTATTTAAATTATTTTTTTTTTCTTTCCGCAAATTTGAGGGTGTCACACATTCATTCAACCATAAATAAAATAAATTGCTGCAAAATTCATGCCAAAATCGCCCTAAACACATTCATGCTCATTGTAGCTCGATTTTTCGGGATTTATTGATTTTTAACCATTAAAAATCAATATCAACATTTAATTCTTATTTAAATTCAAAATAATTAAATAAAATGTTTTAGAACTCAAAATTAGTCACTACTAATTTTGTTGGTCATTAATTAGATCGATTTGATTTCATTTGCTAAATATTACGGTTTAATCACAACAATTATGAAATAAAACCAAAATAAAATATAAACATCATAAAATTTGAAACTAAAAAATTTTGTACATTCTGGAACATTTCCAGGAACTCTAAAAATAAACACATTTGCTCAAAAAATTTAAATTAATTTTATGAACAAATAACTTAATATTTAATGGTTTTATCAAATAAAAATCATTAAATATAGTAAAACAGTGAAACAAATTATGAAATTTCACCAAGAGTATCAAAATCAGAATGTAAAATGTACCAAAACTTTTCAAGACCATAAATGGACGTTTCAATTTTATGAACATTATAATCTCATATTATCGACTTTTATCGTATAAAAATCAATGAACATGCAATACATAAGTAAAAGTCAGGAAATTTTACATACAATATTTAAGGCATGCATGTGAGATCATATTAAAATTTCATGGCCAGAATCAACATGCAACTATTTTTAGTTAACTTTTAACTCATAAAATGCATGTTAACTCGGTTTAAAAGCCAAAAATCAAAATAAATAGCAAATCAATCCCTAAAATCACAAAATTTGACCACAAACATTTTGAGGTCAGTAGGTATACATGCACCAAAAATTTTCGTCAGAATCGTATTTTAACTCAAAATCTTTGATTTATTAGTTATCTTATAACTTTAATAAAAAAATGTCCAAAATGAACATGAAAGTCCATAGACCTTAATTAGACTCCTCTAATTATTTACTAAATTACTTATTAATTTAGTTTATAATGATCTATGTAACATGCATGCAAATATAAAGACATTTATATAAAAGAAGAAATTTCCTCACATTGATATGGAAATAATATGGGCACAACAAGAACTCCTACTTGTTGTTCTTGAGCTATTAATATGGATGAACATAAATAATCTCCAAACTAGAAGATCTTCTCTAAGTTGCACCAAGATGATACCAAATAATCTACCCTTATTATTAACTAGATAATAAGATAGATGTTATACTACTAATATTAGACTATATTACTACACTAGTAATACTTAAAAAATATTAGTATTTGAGAGTTTTAGAGAGAAGAAGAGTTTTTGAGAGATGTATGAAATAAGCAAGGATGAACTAATGAATAAATTGAACAACAATTGCTCTATTTATAGCCAAGAGGGCCGGCCATTATCATCACAAAAGAGTGATTTTTCTTCTTATTTTATTGCCATGCAAAGTGGTAATGTGTTGTAGTGAATAAAATGATTTTAGGTTTATTATTCATGTCATAAGCACATGTTGCTTGTGAGTATG
This sequence comes from Heliosperma pusillum, assembly GCA_022085475.1. Classification (NCBI taxonomy): domain Eukaryota; kingdom Viridiplantae; phylum Streptophyta; class Magnoliopsida; order Caryophyllales; family Caryophyllaceae; genus Heliosperma; species Heliosperma pusillum. The sequence goes on along the minus strand of JAIUZE010007554.1, from coordinate 116,209 downwards.
AATAAGAGCAACCATCATCACCATCCACTACATCATAACCGGCCATGTGAAGGCTTTTTTGATCCATTTTGATTTTTGATATTTGTCCCACAAATACTTATTAATCATATGCTTAATTATCTTGTATAATTAAGTGTTAATTTGATCATATAACAATTATATGACACACAAAGAGCAATGGAAGAAAGAGGTACGTAAGCCTGTTAAGTGAAGTGAGGTCAGACCAGAGGAGATCAATATATAATGGGTCCCACAATGCTAAGTTAATTTATTTTACAACTCCTTGTAAATATAATTAACTAATTACCTCTATCTCAAAACCTCAACTAATTTAGTAATTTAACGATTAATTACAAGTTAAATCTTATTTAATCGTATTAAAATAAGATATAAATTTATTAGTCAATTATCGCATAATTGAAAAATAAGCTTAATCGATTTTGAGTTCTTAACTCAATTTCTAACAATTAACTCTCGTACATATCGAATATATGTAATGTACTATTTAACTGTATCGTATACAAATAAGTTAGTTATATTTGGATTTCATCCTTAGGTGTGACCGACAAGGGATCAGTGATCACCGCCGTCATACGACAATAACGTCAAACTCTAGCCAGCCAACCGTTATTGATTTACGTTAATCAACTGACTAATCATATATATAGTCAATAAATATCCTAATTATATTCCTTAATAAGATTTATCATGTGGCGCACTATTGTGGAGGACACCTACTCCAACAAAATTAGGGAGATTAAATAGATTTATACTATTTAAATTAGGGTTTTAAGGAGTTGTTGTCAATGAAGAGGGGTGGTTTATGTGGTGGTTGTGACCATTGCCGTCCGGCTGATGGTGGTGGTTGTTGGTTTGCATGAGGTGGCTAGCATACTAATTGTGGACAAGTTAATGGTCTTTCGTTGACCATTTAGAATTATACAACAAAACTCGAGGTGTTTAATGGCATTGGGTGGTTAAGAAACATTGTTTTAGGATCATATGCTGACAAGACCATTAACTAACAAATCACTTGAATTAGGTTGTTAAGAAATGTACAAAGTTTCATTTAGAATGATACCACATATCGTGAATGTGCCTTTCATCACCTTATCTGATTCGTTGATGTTTTAATTGTCAGGTTGGTTTGTTCGGCTCGATTGTGTGGTTGATGAGGGGTCGGCTGGCCAATGTGGCTGATTGGTGGCAAGGGGATGGTGCGGCTGATTGGTTAGGAGTGGTTCGGGAGAAGGTGGGCGGGGGTAGTTAGGGTGATGGGAGGTGGCAGTGGAAGACGAAGGGTGGTTTGGGGTTGTTTCTTTTGTATAAGTTAATTTGAAAGGATTAATTGACTATGAAATAAAATAAAAAAATTAACGTGTATAAATGATAAGAGTATAATTATATTTTATTTTTATAATAATTGTAAACTCATTTATCTATTTTTATCTTAATAATCATTGAAAGAGTATTGAAAAAAAGACGTTGGCTAAATGAGGTGGTAGATTAAAAAAAAAGACTTTACTAGAATGAAATCTGAAAGAGTGAAAGAGTGGAGTCCAGAGTCTTATGAGTTTGAGCATAGTCCGTCCATAGACCAACGTACCTGAAAAGAGCAGATAAAGAGAGAGAGAGAGAGAGAGTGTGTGATGATTGAGATTGAGTGATTGGGAGTATTATAGTGGTACACTTCCAACGAAGCAAAACAATCAACAAACAAACACACACTAAACATACACATTACACATTACACATTACACATTAGTACATTACACATTACACACACCCCTCGTGCTTTCTCTTCCCTCTCTTGTTACTTGATGGCGAGCGAGGGAGCCACGAGCGGAGGCAGTGGCGGTGGTGGTGGTTGTGGCGCGGGTGCGAGGAGGAAGCCTTCTTGGAGAGAAAGAGAGAATAATAGAAGGAGAGAAAGACGTAGAAGGGCTATTGCTGCTAAAATCTTTTCTGGTTTAAGAGCTCAAGGTAACTTTAATCTCCCTAAACACTGCGACAACAACGAGGTCCTCAAAGCTCTTTGTGCTGAAGCCGGTTGGATTGTTGAGCCTGATGGTACCACTTACCGTAAGGTTACACTTTTTCTCCATTTTCCTTGCAGATCTACCATTTTCTGCTTATTCAATTTCATTGACTAAATTAAGGCTTTCAATTCTGTGCCTAAAAATACAGATTTGTTATATAGTCAAGAAACCCAATATTCCCACATGCCAATTGGTTTAGAGTGGAACCTCCTTGGGCTTATGAAACGGACTCGATAACCAAGTTAACAAATATTTAGCTTCATCTCTATGTGCAATTATCCAAGTAGTTGGTCAGCTTCTCACATTTCAGGATAAATGTGCAACTCCCTTTTTCATATGCTGCTATTAATTGTACACACATTAATTGGATTTCAAAATTAAGTGTGTGATTGATGCTAATCATCACCTCACACCCAAATTACAAGATTACATAACAAAACGGAGTATTTTATCACTACATTTTTTACTCTTTACAGTTATTTTTGTACCTTGATCACCATTTGTGTACCCTTGAGTAAACTTACTTCTCTGTTTTGGTAACCTTAATCAATTGTACTATTTCCTCTCAAAATAAACAAATTAACAAATTAACAAATTAACAAATTGAATTACTCTCACTAATCAAATTAACGTGTTACTTACTTTTGTTAGGATTTTTATATAATCAATTGGGGTTGTGCTAATTGGTGTTGGAGGATGACATGGTTAGTAGCTGTTTGGCTCGTCGTCGTGGAGAGGGGTGGGAAGGGAGTGGGGTCAGTGGTTGGGGAAAGGGCGGGATAGAACAAAGAGGAAGGATGGCTAAAGGGCGGAGCGCGTAGTACGAGGTTATTGCAAGGGGGTGGGCATTGAGATCGTAGGAGGTAGGGGAGGGGGTGGTGGCGTTGACGGAGGTCCATGGGGGTGGCCGTGGGTGGCTGGGATGGGCAGTGGTGGTGGTAGGTTGAAGTTGGAGGTTGGGGAAGAAAATTACTGAGTTTTGCTTTCTTTCTTTTTTTCCTAATGCAGTACAATTTTCAATAAGGGGGAAATGGGAGGGGCAATTATGTCAAAGTTGTACTGAAATGAGTAATGTCTACTGCGAAAATCAACACCCTAACAAAATTATGATTTGCAACGTTAGATGAAATAGAGGTGTGTATGCTGCTAATTAACTGCTGGTCGACTAATGCAGGGAATGAAGCGGCCTCCGCCAGAGATAGTCGCTGCTTTCAACAGCTTTAGTGCATGCTCATCTCAAGGACCAAGTCCTCTATCTTCAGCGTTTTTGATAGTCCCATACCTTCCTACCAACCAAGCCCATGTTCATCTGCACCTCAGAGCCCAACTCACAACGATATCAATGCTCACTCTAATCCATTCTCATTTCTTTGCAATTCCATCCCCACTAATCTTCCTCCCCTTAGGATTTCAAACAGTGCCCCCGTCTCCCCTCTTTTCTCGTCTCCAACATCCAAAAATACTCCGCACCAGGTTTTCAATTTTGAGGCTATTGCCAAGGAGTCTATGGCCTCCTTTAACTATCAGTTGCTTGCTGCTTCGGCCCCGGCAAGTCCTACAAGGCGCCGCAACTTTGCCCCGCCCACAATACCCGAATGTGATGAATCCGATTGCTCCACTATTAATTCTGGCCACTGGATTAGCTTCCAGAGGTTTGCCAGACCACCCGTTCCTAATTCCCCGACATTTAATTTGGTGAGGCCAATGGTCCAGCAAATGTCACTAAATGATGTCATCGAGGAGAGAGCAAGAGCCGCAGAAGCTGAGCCAATGAAGGTCACTCCTTGGGAAGGCGAGAAGATTCATGATGTGGCTATGGATGATCTTGAGCTTACTCTTGGAAGTGGGCCCGCTAGGACATAACATTGACGAGATTAAAACATATTGACAGAAAATCCTCTTGGTTAAACCATTGGAACTGAAGACTGCCGAGTGTTGAAACATTAATGCTCACAAGAGTGTTAGTCGTATCATTGGTAGTTTATTTTTATTTTTTTCCTGTACTCTTTTCTTCCTGGTTTTTCTTTTAGTGTAGAATTTTTTAGCTTCTTGGGGTTTTTGCCCAAGCATTACATGTAGATAAAGATGTTCTAGTTCTCATGAAGGTCAACGAGGAATATCTCCTCTTGTAGACCCATGCCTAGAGTTGATTAATCTGCAAATTGATGGATGGTTAATTGAATCGATTTATTTGTCCTCTTTCATATATAATACTGTTAATGTTTCAGCAGTAAAACATCTGTTCTTCAATATTCTTTTGATCTTGTTGATCTCAGAGCTACATAAGTATGAATAGTTTTCTAAGCATTTGTATATACATTCCGCCCAGCTGATTGCTTATATAGTTGAGCCTTTTGGAGCAGTTTGATAATTGTAAAGTGTTTGTTCTACATGGTAATATATGTTTATAACAGAAGCATGTGATTAATAGAGGTTCCTCAAAGTGTCAGCAAGTGGCTGCTGATCATCTATTTTGGAGATCAATCAAAGCCGCCGTTGCTCTTCTGAGGGCATTCAGCTCGACAACCATGACGGTGAGGCTTTTCTGGATTTCCTGGATCCGAGTCACTTGATTCTTGAAAGAGGCCTCTTAAACATCGTCTTCTGATATTTGGTACGTATGTTAGCCGTTCAGCTGAGGTTGCACTCACTTCAGCTTTGCGAGTCTCATGTGTCCCCACTTCTTTGCCGGTTTTACCTGTTTCTGCTACCTTATATGAGAGAACCACATGAGCACCGGGATTTCTCTCTGTCACAGAGCTATGAAAAATAAGTGAGTTGTTTATTCCCTGTGCATTATTATTGACGCATAACTTTTTTCCTGGATCCTCTGCGACTTCTGTGTTTGCAGGTTTCCTGCCTCTGGAGGTTCCTTCATTATCGGCAACTGGATCAACACCATCATCGAGCTTGGCCTTGTATCCCCTGTGAATGTGAATGGGCCTCTCTCTTTTCGCAGGTTCAGAGCTTAAGTGCATGGTTGCTCCAGTATTTTCCCCTGTGAGTGTGGTAATGCTAAATGGCTTCTCATTCAATACATACTTATCTCGTGGAGTATCTATCTTGTGTATAATCTTTGGCAAGTTTTCCTTGATCTCTTTGTCTAAAGAAGCCTTCTCTCCTCTACTTTCATGCTTGTGGTTGAAACTTCTATTTTCATAACCAATTTGCTCTCTTTTGCTATCATATTCTTCACTTATCTCCTTTCGATCAAGAACATCTTCCCTAGGATGCTGACCAATATTATATGAACCTTGACCATTTTCCCGAGTAACTGCCTTTTTCTTCAGCTCTTCATAATCTATACCTTTAAGTATCTCTGCAGGCTCTTTTGATGATGCCTCATTGACTTCTATTCTTGATTCCCGCTTGTATTCAGGTTCGGGAACAGAAACATGTGGTTGTGGAAGCTTAGTCTCTTCCAAGGCTAGTAACTCATTCTCATCTTGTATGATATCCATAGAATGGGGTTTTTCTGACGTTGGCAGAGAAGGTTTTTGCTCTCTTTGCTCTTTTTCAGGTTTGGTAATCTCTGTGGTTGATGATTGTTTCTTTTGTGGTGAAAGGGGATTCACTTCTTGCTCCAACTCTATATCTGCTGATCTTGTTGTTTTAGGAGGTGTTGTTGGGACGCCTATTGACTTGGCTTGCTGAATGTCCTCACGTGGTGGAGATGGTGAGAGTGTCTGAGGAACAGCTCGTGATGGAGATACACGTGTCTCCTCGGGTGACGGTGCGATCCCGCGCTTTGAGGCTGATCGAGAAGTAGTTCGAGATGGAGGGCCTTTTTGTGTTGATGACGGTGACGCAGGCGGTGGCTCAGCCCTTGCTGTTGGTGGTTGGGCTGACCCACCAGGGCGAAATGGGCGCCGTTGGGCTGGAGCTGCTGGTTGGGTTTCACGCGCTGGTGAGGATGTTGCTTGGCTGGGACGAGATGCTGATTGCCAAGGGAGCCTAAAACGGAACCTTTGTTCAGCCATGGAATGCTGTACAAATTTGCAGAACAGGAGAAATTTTGGGTTTATATGCGCTTAAGATGTTTATGATTATGGGTCTGGGTATGATTATGGACCGGCTATACCGTGTGATTTTATATGTATATATAGCTTCTGGCTTTGATACTTTGGAAACATTCTGTGATTATTTATATGTATACTTATTCTTTGCTTCCCCTAACACCAGAGATTTCTTGATGTTGAACATGTGTTTTGGTGTTTGTGTACAAACTATCATCGTCTTTACATTGGCCTATATTTAACTTTTATCTGTTCCAATGTTTTAAAAAAACTCTCAATCAATATTCTGTTTGCAGAATAGCCTGCATTTTTTAGCATTATATGAAATCCCTGACAAGATGCAAAATGTCCCCATATTCTTTCCTTGTTTAATTTTGGAAGAGAAAAACTAGTTGAAAAGTTATTGGCAGGATAACTTATCAACCAAAGTATCTAGGCTCCAGTTTCTGAATTAATCAGGTTGTTTATATTGCTTAATTAGCAGGTTGTTTATGTTGTTTAATTAAGCAGGTTTTTTTCTTGCTAACTAAAGAAAATGCAGGCACTATTTCAAGTCGCAAGGTCCTGCAAAGAGACGGCGAAGTTAGCCATTCTAAGGCATTCACTTGGGAGAGATACGGCTGAAATGAAGAAGCTTTTTGCACGCCTTGGGTACAGTCATTCACTTCCTCCATCAATTAATCACAAAGGGTTAGAGAATACAACTGTGGAAGATGTCTTGATGATTAAGGATGGAGACAAACAGGGATCTTGGCTCTGGTGCCGTTCTGATGATACAGTACATGCTGCTGTAAAACAGGTACCCACAGTTTAAATTGGACTTTCATGGGTCTGCCACATAGTATGAGACAACTCATAAGTTATCATATCAGATTTGAAAGTAAGACATCCCAAAACTCATAAAAGAAATCGTCAGTAATTACTTCACCTTTTGAAATTCAAAAATGGCCACTTGTAAAGCAGCAACAAGATTAGTACATTACCTAATGGCCTAGCATGCCTTGGTATCTCTTTCCTGTAAAGGCGTTTTGCAGATTATGCATGATGAAACTTACGCCGTAAAATGCATCGAGACCTGCTACTTCATGATAAGTCAATTTTCTTTCTTCCCCCCGTATTCCAAGATTAAAGAACAGGGTGTTTTTGGCTTTGGACCCACCATACTTCAACAATGGATTACAGTCTCATACAAAATTTCATATTACAAAACTTATACATTCATCTTAACTGTTTTTTTTTCATTTAATGAGCAACTGATAAAACTGAACTTCAGATGGTGCAGAATAATGTAGGATCGTTGGTGGTTTTGAAGCCAGGAGATGCGCAGCTTATTGCAGGGATTATAACTGAACGAGGTACTTAGAAGTTGGATTTTTATCTGTCATTTAACATGATACTCTGCCAAATTCACTTTGATATTTATCGATACCTATACCTGACTTTCATTTAAACTTGGTCTGAATCGGTGAAAAAGACTACCTTTGTAAAATAGCTTCAGAGGAACGGCCTGCAAAGTATACCAGAGTTAGTGAGATAATGACTGAAGAGGTAATGACATAACAACTTCATTTTACCATATCATTTGTTCCTTGGGCTCCGCTGCTTGGCCTTTAGAGTTGCTCTTAATCTCATGTGCAATTTCCTTTTGATTGCCTGAATTATAATAGAATAAGCTTATAACAGTGACGTCGGACACCAACATTCTCCGCGCAATGCAGTTAATGACAGGTTGGTTGGTAAAAGATTCAGAAACTTTTGTTACTAATTCTAGGCAAACTTAGTTCATTAGACTGTTTTAAATCAAGAATTCTGTTACGGAGTGTTTCAAGTTCGTTTCTTCGTATCCTTGCAGAAAATCACATACGCCATGTTCCAGTGATTGATGGTAAGATAGTCGGTATGATATCATTGGTAGATATCGTGCGGGCAGTGGTGGAGCAGCAAGGAGGAGATGTAAAACGGCTCAATGAGTTCATAAAAGGAGATTACTACTAGAATTGATTTTCATGTCATGGTTTACTCTCCTGAAATATGTAAAATAGTTGGTCTGATTACGTGACATTGTAATAGTTCGTTGAGCAAAAGAGAAATGAGAAAGAGCGAAAGTTGGGTTAGTAAGGTTATGCAATTTAGAAGTAGGACTATCCAAGTTCGTTGCATAACAATTTGTTTCGCAACTCATAAATGAACACACTTCAATTATGATAGCATCTACATCTACTGAATATTTGTCTGTCTATCTATTGTCTCTAATATACCAGCGCCAATTCACGATTATTCCCTTTTTCATGCAAGTATTTGATAAAGGGTGGTACCGTGGTAGTAATTGGACACCACCCGGTGTTACTAGAACTCAGTACCTTAACGGAATGGCCTCCGTCTAATATTTGGAACATGGCCTCAATTTTCCATTAGCCGCCCATGTTCATGACCTTTTGAAGTATTGGCTCTCCCTTGTAAACCTTTGTCTACCTTATTCTTCCCCCCCCCCCCCCGACGGATGAAAATTTTGAAAATTTGGTTAAAATTTTTTAAAATGTACCTTTTAAAATTAGTCGTTCGCTCCCCCTAAAAATTTTCGCCCCCCCTAATTTCAAATCCTGGCTCCGCCAGTGTACCTTATCATGATTAAACCTCAGAAATCTTCATAGCATTTGCAGAAAATTTCTGAGGATTATACCTCTGATTATTTAACCTCCTTGTCTAATAACTTGCTCTCATCTCAGGATGCAGTAGAAAGCAAGTTTCAATTGTGTGACCACCTTTGTTACAGGAATTACACACACCACTCCATGGACCTTGATTTACGCCTATTTTAGCACCTTAAGGTTCCATAGCTGACAAGTGCACTAGCTTGGACATTCTAAAGACTAGAGACATAATTTTCTGGCTTTCAACTTGTCGCAAACTAGAATATGCCTTGTTTATATTAGACGAGTGTCCATATCTAAGATATTACTAGCAATGTCTCAATCATTTGTTAGCCTTTTTTGCATTTTGTGAGGGGTATTCATAATCATAGGCAAACATATAATCGGGACGGAGGGAGTAGTTCTTAGATGCTCATATGCGTCGTTCAATCCCATAAGAAAGGTTATTAGTATCTCTAAATTCTCTCCATAATTGAGTACATTTTTCTTCATCAATGGAGGGTCCAGGTCCATAGCTACCAGACGTCAAAAAACACATGATATATTAGGATTTCGGAAATGCTGTGTTTATTGGCTGCAAAAGTAGAAATTTTTTTACAAGAGAGAGCATTACTCTTACGTACAGACCTTTGTAAACCATAATTGAACGACTCCATAACTGAAGTACTGAACGACTCTACAACTCCTTTACAATCAAGTTTCAAGACAATATACAACTCATTGCACAAATATACACTCTATATCAGTTGAGAAAATATATCGACAAGTTTAGACAAGTTACTGTGATTCTGGGACTAGCTAGCTATACAAGAATGCCATCAATAATCATGTGAAGGTTTAATTTCTGAAACCTGGTATGTTTAGCAGCATTGTTCATAGCGGAAGCACGTGGTGAGGTGATCGTTGACCATCCCGGCAACTTGAAGGAATGAATAAACAACAATGGGTCCTACACAATGGAAACCTCTGCGCAGGAGATCCTTGCTGATGAGTTCCGCCTTGGGTGTCTTCACTGGCACTTGACGTTGGTGTCGAAATCCATTTTTCTGCGGCTTATTATTCACAAATTTCCAGCAATACTTACTGAAGCTGCCAAACTCCTTTTGCACCTGCAAATTGTGTGTACCAACAATTCAAATACCCATAGGTATGTATGTAGGAAGAAGTTCCTACAATTATAATGTTAGCCATGAATTTGGATTGCTACACAGAATAATAGATTACATTCACACGGTACTGCAGAATCATCTCCTATTTACGAGATCAAGACTCAAATTAAGATTCTACACAAATACAGTCAGTAACAAATTTAAGTTATTGCATTTCCTAGTTACTTTGGTGTCAGCTTACTATATAATGATGTATAGTATTTATCATTGACACAACTCAATATTACAAAACGTTTATGAATTACTTGTAGAGGATTCATTACCTCCATTAAGCGCTTAGCGTTGTCAACAACTGCGCGAACTCTAGTCTCTGATAGCAACGACCTGCTGCTTATGACGATGGACAAGATGTTCTCCTCAGATATTTCGGCAACAGTTGCTGGGTTAAAGCCTATAAAAAGCTTCCTGATACAATACATAGTGGCTAACATGAAATGCTGATTTTCTAACCCAATTCGACCTTAACTTGTTGGCCTTAACGACCCAACAGTTATCCCTAAATGATTTGATAAACTAACAGACCCAAAACATATTGGTATTCGAAATAACCTGAAGTCAGCTCGATTCAACCCAAATGTAAACATGATCGAAAAGAGTCGGATATTGACTGACCAAATGACTCTGCTTAACCGCAGTGATTGTAGAAAGGGTGTGATAAGCATTACCTAAAGATGTCTCTGTTGAATAGTATTGATACCCAGGAATGATCTGCCAATAACATAGAGAGGCAAAGAAGCTCGAATAATTTACTATCATCATCAATAACTGGAACTCCCCATTCTTTGTCGTGGAAGGAAATGTAGATTCGATCTAACAACACAAATTACATCATCAAAAGTTTCAAGATTCATTTTAACCATTAATCTCTCCAAAATACCATAAGTAGACATTGAATTTTTTATGTTTAATTTATCCAAACAGTTATTTTGTATCAGAACATTATATTGCAGGAAAATACTGCTGCAAGTCAAGTGTAATAACTAACCAAGTTGTTAAGTTGGAGAGCTGGTTTAAATGGGATGTAGAGCGTAGTTCTGAAGAAGTTATTAGTTTAGCTGCGACACCCACAAGATGTTTACTTTTTCAATAGAAGCGTAAACAAATAACTGAGACCGAGTGAGTAACATCTTACATCTAAATTTTAAACACAACTGAATACAGGTTTGGGACCGGCCCAAGTACGATACCATGGAGGCATACTCGCATCGACCATGGTTTCAAACAACATGCAGTATAATTCGCACATGGGAAAGTAATCGTTCAACTCAAAGTTTTAACAAAATTTTCGATTAGATTACATCACTAAGTTAAGTCAATGAGTTCATAAAATCTGACGTATGATTTAAGAATACAGTATTTGAAAATTTTATCTGACGCATTGGAAAAACAATCATAATATACTTTTGTTACAGATATTATTGAGTTTAGCACGTAGTAAATAATCAAGAAAGGGCATTTGGTCTAGTGGTATGATTCTCGCTTTGGGTGCGAGAGGTCCCGAGTTCGATTCTCGGAATGCCCCTTTTTATTTTTCCCTCGTCGACATAACTGCATTTTCACGTTAGACATCTATTCCAATTTCCATAGGATAACAGAGACTAAAAGAATCTTACCGGAATACGCCGTAATCCATTCACAACGGCTCCGATGCTTGGTCGATGCCACCGGGCGAGAATTGCTGACACATTTCTTCACAAGCGGGTTCCTTGCGGTGGAGGAAGAAGAAGACGAGGAAGCGGAAGAGCAAGAGCTATCGACTGAACCATTTTTCCGGATCACCGAGTCAGGCACTTTATGAAGCGGTTTTGGTTTGTTAATGGGTTTCTGACACTGGTTTGGAACACGAACAGGGCGGTTCCCAGCCGGCCCAAGGATTTTGCGGGCAGGGTGAACCTCTTTGTTTGAAGGGTTGAGCTCAGCTGCAACTGTCATGGCAGACATTGCGTAGTACTCGGTACAAGTATTTGGAACCGGAGCGAAGGCTGGAAGGGTTTGAGCTGTGGGTAACAGAAAATGGAGGAAACAAATTTACAATTGAGTTTAGTGGGTTAATAAGGTTGGTTATAACTTATAAATATGAAAATAAGCCGTTGTAGTCGTTGATATTGCCGAATGCCAAGTGAAGCAAGTTTCTTTTTCTTCTCTTTTGGGTAGTTAGCTTCAAAGCCAAATCTTCTCTTTAGATTTCTCCCTCTTGTGCATATCTACGCACCACATACACTTCTCTTAATTAGTTGTGTACTGAGTTCGACTCTGACACGTGTCGGACGTGTGCCTAAACTTGGCGAACGCCTATAAAGCCGTGTCTAACTTTCTTCATTTATTTGAGGACGTGTCCGACGCGCGTCCATGGTATTTGAGCGCGTGTCTGGCGGGTGTCCTTGGTATTTGGACATCATTTAGGATGAATGTTGTTCTTTACCCAAGAAATGAGTTGTCGAAAGAGATTTATTAGAAGATGGGGTTGGGTGATAAATGAAAATGAGTTATAATCAAGACAAAGTTTTACCTTTACTTATTTAAATTTAATATCAAATACTTTTAGAAAAATAAAATTGAACGTTTATCGTATCCGTGTTCATGTCCGTTTAGGTACTATCTAATCGCATAATACATAATGGATAGAATTAGTTTAGCTGGCGAGTGAGGTCGCTTTGGCATCCGGTCATGAAACAACGAGACTTATATTGAGTGCTTTAAGGTTTGCAAAGTGACATTACATCCGTTGTTTGTTGCCCTTTCAAGTTACTTATCGTTGTGACAAAGAATCCAACTTGCCCTTTTTTCCCCTTTAAACCTTTCAATTTTTCTGCCAACCAATTTAGTAGTCATCTAACGGCTACTTGCCTACTTGTAGTTGTGGCCCTCACTTACCCACTCCTTTTTCATACTCCCTAATTTGTTCCAATTAAGACTTTGACTTGCTTAATTACCTCTTAATGAAATCTACAACCTCGTAAATAGTTGTGTCGATATTCGAGGGGCATTAAGTTTCGAGCTTGACAAAATCGGACTCGAACCAAGAGAAAGGAGATTGTGCTTCGGCTTCTTAGGGTCGCATGCTGACTTCAATTTCATATCAACTTTGTAGATCTTCAGTGTAATTGCCTCAATAATTATGCTATGATGTACAGTAATCTATAAAATGTTATTCAACTGTACAACAATTTCAATCTTCTCCTAATTGTAATTGATATTGATGTAACAGGTAAAACTTAAACGTGTTGGTTTTGAGAAGAGTTTATTCAAAGTTGAGTTTATTTTCAGTTAAAACTTAATTTGACTTATTTTGGTGGGTAATAGTATGGATTATTCATATGAAATAATTCCAGGAAAAACTCGAGATTAGAAAAATTAAATTTGTCCTTATTGGCCATCAAAAAAGTCTCCTGCAGACTGTTTTTAGTTGGTGTCAATAGAAACCCACGGCTTATGGTTCAAGACTTCAAGCTACAAAGTGCACCAAAGCATTGTTGACGATGGTCTATAAATTGACGTCTTCCCCAATAAATTAAATTAGCCCACTATATAATTACAAGTGACGGGGCGACCCGTCGCAAGCTTGCAACGGGTCAAATCCCCCTCACAAAAAGCAAGTGGCAAGGCAAGTGGGGGGCTCCATTTGCACCCCACTTGTTCTTTGTGAGAGGGATTTGACCCGTCGCAAGCTTACGACGGGTCGGTCCGTCACAAATGAGAATTTGTGATATAACTATAAACGCGCACAATACCAGTCCAATTTCTATCCTTTCACTGGAAAAACATCTTATTTAATTCCTATTCCAAGCTAAGTTGCAGAAACTTGGAAATACTGCAGTTGCTGATATCCTAGAATTAATCTAGTCGAGTAATGGAAAAAAAATTAAGGATCTGAGATGAATGATAAAAAAAATGATTTCCAAGTTAGTATCTAACCAGTAGGACAAGTATTTCACAGCGTTCCTTTATCGAGGCGTCACAAAAACACCTGTCAAGCATTCCAAATTACAAAAGCCACAATCTCTTATATGTGACGGAGACACACCAAAAACAAAGATACGGTGCTTATTATTTAGCCAGAGAAAGATCTAAACACCACTGTCAAATGTCCACCCAAACAACATGAATTGAGAATGAGCACAACAATGGAGGATTAGTAACCCCAGTAATCATTACGGATTTCATCATCAAACTTCTTCCTTAGTTCTGGATGCTTCTCAAAGTACTCATCAGCAGTCATTGTGGTCAGCTTTTTCTGGATTCAGACCACAGTTATCGACACTCAGGCACTTAGCTTTAGAAATCAAATAATAGCAATTCAAAACTCAGTGAAAAATTATCGGCATTTACCTTTAACTCCTGCACATCTGCGATTTCTTTTTCTAGTCTTTCAGACTCCTTCAATGATTTTTGTTCTGCTTCTTTCAGTTCCACTAGCTATAATACAAGTACACAGCAAAACAAAGTGAATCAGGATGATCTTACACAAACAGATTCACTATAAAAATCCTAACAATAGCGCCTCTTCCCATAAAGATTAGCTATTGGCTAGCATAAATAATCATTTAAATCCATCATAAATAGGTAAAATGATGAAAATAAATAGACAAAAAACACTATAATAGACAAGATGTACAAGTAAAGCTGAAAAAAGCTCATGAATGTTGAAAGGACTGCTGTACAAGAATTAAAAAAAAGTAAAGGATAGAGGATCCAAAAACCACGAGGCTTTCAGCATCTCCAATGCAATTTTGACATCCACCAAAAAGTTGCCAAGTAAATTAGTAAACCCATATCCTCCATCCAATAAGTATGCAACTATCCCTCTATTAGAAAACATAAATGGAAGCCACAATGCGACACAACGCGCCAAGGGAAAGAGAATACGCTCTTTCGGCACAGAAGTGTGCGCTGTAGATATGCAGATGCTTTAGAGAGGAAGCCAAGAAAAATATTGGCAATGACAATGACTAGAACGGATGGCAAGTTCATCGCCCAAACCCAAAGAGATTTAACACTGAAAATAATCTACCAAGTTCCAAGGCAATGAAATCCTCAAGATCCTATATTTAAAACTATCTTAGTGAGTAATCATATAACAACAACAATGAAAAACAGATAAGTAATGCCTCATATGAGAACATGAACACAAAACACATCAATCTTTGTCGGCTCCAAACCCCCATTCTTGTAAGAGTCTTACGTTGGGCCTTCCACGGGAACAACGCCCTTAACGGATCTAACAACACATGAAGAATAAGCCAAGGTCTTAACTTAAGACTACCGAAGTCCTCCTCAGCAATAAACTTGCCAAGGATAAACTATAAAAGACACTTTTGGAAAAGCATAGAGGTGCAGAAATACTGTTGACAGGTCACAACTATAAAACAGTGAAATTTAAACATGGAATTTACAAAATTGGTACTAACCAAGGCCTCGAACTTTGGCTTGTACTCTGGAGTGACTTTGTCCACATACTTTGGAATCTCAATGCCTGAATAAAATAAAGGTTTATCACTGAGCTATAATTTCAGCAAGAACTGGGAAGAAAAAGAGGGAACTATATAAAGGTAGTGTTAAATCAAAGAACAATCATCATATCACCAAACTAAAGGACCTTTTATAGTTTAGGGGATGGGGGCAGAGCAAACTCAAAAATGAAAAACATTTCCCAAATATTTAGAACAAGATCCCACCCCTTAAGGGATAATGTTCAGGTTCAATATTCTCCAATATAAATTTAAAGAAAACCTTATTATCTCTGCTTGATCTATGTAGCGTGTCTATATAGGTTTTTCAATCACTTTTTATCTTCTCTTCCACCTTAAATTATCAAGCAAAAGAATTTGGGATATTTCAAAGAGGACAGAAGACCATATAAGTGCTTTCAGCTTTTTAGGAACACCCAATTTGACCAGAAACATACACAAATACTCAAGTATACAGAGTTGGAAGGGATGTAGGGTGAACACTGAATTCGACTCAGACAAAATGGTGACACAGAAATACAATACCAAGATAGAATGAGCTGATCAAACGTGAGATGCAAACGCGGGGATTAATAAGAATATGGTACACGACATTCTGGGAAAACCGAATGAAGATTTATGACGAGAGATAAGAATATGCAGCAAGAAGCTCAAGAAACAGACACGGCAATACACAAGCCATTTATAATCTCCAATATAATCTGCAGTAATTGTCTCTCATCTTTACTTGATGCTCTGATATTTAGGCAGCCTGATGCTCCTCCATAAGGATAAAGGGTGAAAGAAAGAGTTTTGCGGTGGTAAAAAAAAAAAGCACAAATTTCATTTTAGAGTGTTGACAATGGTTGATGTTAATAGTGGTGGGTAAGTAGAGGTAGAAGATGGGAATATGGAGGATATTGGAAGGGCAAAAATGACAATTTAAA
The DNA here is from genome assembly GCA_022085475.1 of Heliosperma pusillum. Lineage (NCBI taxonomy): Eukaryota > Viridiplantae > Streptophyta > Magnoliopsida > Caryophyllales > Caryophyllaceae > Heliosperma > Heliosperma pusillum. Next base: position 99,940 of record JAIUZE010007554.1, on the reverse strand, counting down.
ACATGACCCATGTACTTTCATAAAAACTAGTGTAAAAAAGCAAACGTAAGCACGTCAATGGAACGGAGGAAGTATTAGTAAACAAGGAACAAGAGGTGCTACCAATCCTAGCATCAAGAGAAATTGCAGAGGTTTAAGGTAATGACGTTTATCTTTGAATTTCTAACAAAAGGTGCTACCAGTCCCTAACTTATCTTAGAACGCACTCAGTGTGATGTAATTCACTGATCAGAATCTAACAGAAGAATGTAGAATAAGTATTATTATTATTATTATTGTTCATGTTAATGATTTACATACTCGCAGGACAGCTTTAATGTACATTTGGCAAGAAATCCTGAGAGAAACAGAAAAAGTTGATCATCCCAACATTATGGCTATGATACATTGTATAACTGTATTCAAGAATCTATCAATTAAAAGTTTACAGGAAGAAGTTATTTATTTATAACATTTTCCCCACTTTTACAGGCCCACCCCGGCCACAGTACCGTAAGGCGTGAGTGTTGAATTTTAAATAGGTTTAGTTTTAAGAAGCGGGCGGGTGGTAAAATTGAAAGAGGGATGGAGGGAGTAAATGAAAACATACTGTCATAAGCTTCCTTGTACATGTCAACAATTTTGTTTCCAATACCCTTTCTGTAATATTCCCAGTCAATGGGTTCAGGCTCCTGCACAACGCCAAATGCATCTCATGAATAAGAACAAAATCCAACATCGGAATAAATCAATAAATAAATAAATAAAACCCTAATGAATGAGAAAGTTAAAAGAATCATTTGGAAATCTAAAATAAAAGCGGAATAAAAAAGAGATCTGAAAAAGGGACCTGACTGAATTTGGTTTGGAGTTGGGAGTTGACATCATCGAAAGCGCGACGAAGATTGAAGAACTCGCGACGAGCTTCATCGGAGACAAGCATCTTAGCCATACCTTGCCAATCGATTTTGCTAGAGGCCTTGAAACCCACATCTGCTATCTTCTTCCCTGCTCCGCTCATTTTCTCTTTCTCTTTCTCTTTCTCTTTCAGATTTGTTTCACTCTTGTTTTCTTAGCCCTCACCCTCAAATGCACTCGTATACTCTCTCTCGCTTCTCTAAAATAGGGGGGGAGGGATGTCATCGTCATGGGCTACCCCAACAAAAAAAACCTTGTTCGCTTCTCCTCTTGGGCTTCCCATGTAAATGGGTGGTCAATTGGTTCTTGGGCATTAGCTTCGATCCTTGTCTAATCTCTCATATTCTAAACTCTCTATCTTACTTTCTCGCTTCAACTTCACTCAATCATATTACAACTTTAATCCATTTATTTTCACTCTACCACTTTCCAAATAAATAAATAAAAATGACCCTTAATCCTTATAAAATCATCTTATTTACACAATTTGCCATTAAAGGTCCACCATCTAATCAACACAAAAATTCACCCTAATCTATTTCTGGCCCAATTAAGAAACTAACTCAACCCAATAATTTTAACCCATTTACTAACCCTTCCCTCCGAAATCCCTAACCCAACCCAATATATACCCCCAAACCCTTTCAAAAACCCTACCTCACCACTCTCTACAACCGCATCTTCTCCCTCTCTCTACAAACCAGAAACCCTACTTTCTCCCTCTTCTCCCTCTCTCTAAATCGCATCCATCAACTCCCCCAGACCACAAACCCTACATCTCCCTCTTCTCCCTCAGTCTATAAACGCCTTCATCATCTCATCACCTACATCTTCTTCTTCTCCCTCTCTCTATATCTGCCACCACCATTAAATTCCCGAGAAACACCCTATGTAACTCTGCCTACATCATCATCAGACTAGATACATTTCATCATTCCCTTGTTTTATAAAACATCATGAATCCTCAACATTGAAACTGTGGAAATGATTGTTTGCAGTGTGTTCTTGATTGGTATCATGTCGATTCCTCATAAGTTGAAGAAGATGATGAACTTGATGCATCTGGGCCAGATTCACCTCCTCCAAATTGTACCTGACTCCCTAGATCCTGATGATTTAGGGACTCAAGTTAAGGAAACGGAGTTCGATGATGGTAGACTTTGTCTTCCTAAATCACCTGAGATCGATGATGGTACACTTTGTGTTCCTAAATCCTATGAGATCGACATGCCGCCTCTTATCCGTTCTGTTTTGGAGGAGGGTGGCGGATCTGCTCTGCCGGAATCACCTTGCACTAAGAAGTTAAATGGTTTTCTAAAAAGGTGGAAAGAAAAGTGTAAAAGAGAGAGTGAGAACCGGGTTCCTGTGTCTGATGAATATGTGGAGAGTGATCCTGAATCAATTAGGTCAAAGAAATTTTGGGGGCTTATGCTGCTAGGTTCTTTGCTAAGCATAAATAATGAAAGTTGCTGGTATAATCACGAAATCTTAATCTTTTACTGTTTATTTAACTATACATTGCTATATTTGGGTTTAGTTGTGATAAATATTGTTAGGAATTAACTACTGTTAGGTTTGAGATAGAATTTGTGAATTTGTGAATTTGTGAATGCTGCTGGGATTTATTTGCTGTTAGGTTTAAGATAGAATCTGTGAATTTTTGTTGTATAATTGTGATACACGGATTGGTGATCCTTGCCGAACTGTGGTACACGGGGAACCACGGAGAGGCGCACACGGGATGGAAACAAGGGACAAGCGTAGAAATACGCATTTGTGGAGTCGCCGCCAATTTTTATGGGAAATTGGAACCGTTCGAATACTTCATGCCATGTCAAGACACAAAGTAATGACATGAACACTAAGAGCTCGTTAGCCTTAGCATTCTATGTATAGAATAACTCTCGTGGATGCCAATGAACACGGTTGTTCACAGATATCTGGAGTAAGTGGTGAGGGTACGTATTAGGAAGCTCTTTAATCGAACACCTAATCCCGCCCGCCTCGATAGCAACCTCTACTAATGATTAGGGAAGTTGTTCGTATTTGATATGTTATCGATTGTATGCATGAAATGCAACATCCAACATTTTAATCCTAGCATGTGAATTAGACTATGTCGGTGAACATGTAATTAGCACTCAATTATGTCGAATTGGAAATTTAGGGATGAATTGCATATGAGATAAAGCTAGAAAATCATACAATACAATAATTAAATAAAACTAAACAAGATTACAAAGGATTACATGATCTATGTCAGAAGTATGTTCAAAACAAAGATTTCATGAAATAAAATAAGATAATTTGACGGATTAACAGCGATATTAGAGTTAATAGTTGATTAAATACATAATTAGGCTACGTCGAGACAAGAATGGAAGTTTAGAGACAGAAACCAGCCCAGAACAGGCACATCAGCAAGTGCGTCCTCTGGAAGAGGCGCATCACCTGTTGCGTCTGTTCTTGAGTTGGGTTCTGGCTGTGAACCCAGAATCGCAATTAGTTAATAATCGTTGGTATATTTACGATTAAAAGTCGATCTAAAACTCGACTGAAAGTGGTTTGATTAATTAAATTACACTAATAATATATCAATAACGAATCTTAAAGATTTGATATGAATAAATCTAATCTCTAAAGACTCAAACTTGATTAAAAGACGAAAACCCACTAACATTGACTTTTAGGGATCTAAGTCAAGAACAACAATTTACGAAAGATAAATACGATTTAAGAATAAAATAAGAAAAGGAAAACAAAAGACATTGAAACCAGAGGAAGAAGAAGAAGAACACGAGCAGGCAGCCTTTGGAAGAGGCGCAGCAGGTGCTACATTTCTTCTCGAAGTCTGATGACTACTAAAAAGGTTTTATGAAAAGGTTTTGACTTAAAATTGATTTTGGATTTATTTCCGACATAGATCTTACATTAGATGAATAAATAAATAATAAAAAGACGGGATTAAACACCCTCAGACTTACATGTTGACGAAACGAGATATGAACTAAGTTACATTTTAGCGACAACTCGACTCGAATGTATGCCGAAAGTGCTCTTGTTAAAGGACTAAAGTTGATTGATTAAGTTGATTAAGGTGTAGTTGGTCAAATTGGTCAGTCAATGCAAAACGTGACAGGTACTCAGAAGTATCCGAGCTTACATGGTCGATTGATCAAGCACGTAGATGTCGATAGCTTAAAGCAAGGTCTGGAATGCAAAGAGAGAAGAGACGGGGCGTAACACTCGTGTGCTTTAAAAGTGAGAACGGAGCTCTCCTTTTATAGTAAAAAAATGCGAAGAGTTTAAGAACAACTCAAATTTATCACGACAATATTCTGAAAACAGAGAAAACAGCTGGAGAAGAGGCGTAGCAGGACTGCGATCCTGGGAAGAGGTGCAGCACCTGCTGCGTCATTTCCCCAAAGGTTTCGTACCACAAAAGAAAGATTTCCACGTTTCTATTACTGAATTGTGGTTGATCTATACTTCCATTTAAAAAGATAATACAAGATGATTTTATTAAAAAGATGGAATTTGAAATATATAACAAAATAATCAGAATATTTCAGAGTGTTCCGACTCGGAGTATTAAAACGGTTTATAAAAAATGATGCGGTTTTCGACCCAGACTCCAAATGAACTCTAATGACTGTCAAAATGACCGTACTTGTGCGTAGATGACGACCAAGGGGTAGACACAAGTGTTTGAGCTATCACTTGACGATAAACTTACGAACTGTCATAAATCGTTCCGCGTACCAAACATGCGGCCCAATCATCACGGTGTGGTTGGCGGAAGGTGTAGAACTGAGGTATCTACAGATCCCCACTTTGACTGAGGCTTGGACAAGGCAAAAGTCAAAGTATAGCCATCAGATCAATCGAAGATTACAACCTGACGACTATGGCGACGCGAGACGGTTCAAGGGGTCTGAACCAAGGACCTCTCGTCGGGAACATTTTAAAGTATGTCGACCATTGAGGAGGGTCGTTTAGAGTCCGTTAGACTACATATAAAAGCTCGCCAGCCATAAGAAGGAGTCATACCTGAGGCATCTTCTTATTTAAATTGAGGTGCGATGTGAGGCTCGCCAGCCGTCGAATGGAGTTGTGTCGTGAGGCTCGCCAACAGCTTGAGTAGGGTACGTAATGAGGCTCGCTAGCCGTTTAAATGGGGCTGCGTTTATGAGGCTTGCCATCCGTTAAGTGGGATTGCGTCATGAGGCCCGCCAGCCGTTATAAGTGAGAATCTGCATGTCTCTGTCCTCAGGCGAACTGTCGTTGGGGAAACATATATTGAAAGGAATTTGCGAAATTTGATATATGGAAGACTTTGTCCTAATGAATCATTCTGGGGAATCTGCTCGGTTGTGGTGAGCAAAATTCTGATAATAAAAATACAGCCCTGCAGATTGTGTATCCGGAAGGTGGGTCCTTGCATTGCTTGTTTTGAAGCATGTCAAGGGGTGGGTATACGGAAGACTCTGTCAGGATCGAATCATTCCGGGGGATCTGCTCGGTTGTGGCGAGCAACATCTTGATGATAAAAGATGGGCCCATGGACTGTATGTGCGAAAGGTGGGTCCTTGCATTGCTTGTTTCTTTTTTGTTTGTTTTTGGTTTGAAAAGTGATGAACGATCGTCGATTAAAGTTTTTGAATTGATTTGAGATCGAGGTGGCAAGCGTCAAGCCCCCAGCTTACCTCGAGGTGTTTGAATTGAATTAATTTGAGAAGTGACGAAGGATCGTCAATTGAAGATTTTGGTTGAATTGATTTGAGATCGAGGTGGCAGGCGTCAAGCCCCCGGCTTACCTCGAGGTATTTGAATTGAATTAATTTGAGAAATGATGAAGGATCGTCAATTGAAGATTTTGTTTGAATTGATTTGAGATTGATGTGGCAGGCGTTAAGCCCCTAGCTTACCTCGAGGTATTTAAATTGTTTTGAATTAATTTGAGAAGTGACGAACGATCGGAAATTAAAGAGTCATTTGATCTTTGCAGGAGATCGAGGTGGCAAGCGTCAAGCCCCCAGCTTACCTCAAGATGTTTGTTTTGAATTAATTTGAGAAATGACGAAGGATCGTCAATTGAAGAATTTGTTTGATCTTTGCAGGGGATTGAGGTGGCAGGCGTCAAGCCCCCAGCATACCTCGAGATATTTTGCTATTTTCATTGCATAGGAATGCGTTTGATTTGACCCTTATTTGAACGTGGGTGGCACCGTCTCAGCACGTGGCATTGTGGAGGGTGGTCGACCGGCTACGGGCTACGGCCATCAAGGCGCTCTCAGGTAGCCGAAGTCGACAGGTATGAACCTCTCATTCCCTTTTCATTGTATCTTTTTGTATTTTGAAATGATTGAAATGAGACATTTCTTCACAGAGAGACTTGGCTCGTCTGTTGAGGGAGTTGAAGGCCAGGGACGCTGAGATCGCCGATCTTGAGGCAACTGTAGCCATGCTGGGTGGCGATGAGGATTATCTGTCCTTCATTTTGCCGTTGGCTTGTACATTTTGACTTGTTTTTGTATACATTGACTTTGTTTTGGGAGAAAGCCCCCATCTTTGGATTTTTGGATTCTGTTTTGGGCGAGAGCCCCCAGTTTGATGTATATATTTGAGGTATCTTTGCTTTTGAGTGTTCTCTGTTCCTGAAGGCTAGTCTAAAAACAGGTTTGGTAGACGACTGTTTCTGTCGTCGTGCTGCCGAAAATCACATAGAAACCACATAATTTAAATGTAACATATTGGTGACCTAAACTAGCGCAAAATGGACTACCCCCTTAAAAACGAATTTTAAAGGAAATGTATAAGTGTTTGAAATGACCAGACATGTGTAAGAGTTTGAAAGAAAGAAAGAGGAGTGAAATGATTCCCCTAAAAAAATGAAAGAAAATTAATAAGTGTGCTTATTTGGCGGCAATGTCGTCTTCCGTCCTGAAAAGCGAACATTTAAAATAATGACGAGTTGAATTCTGTGAAGGATTGCCTACGTATTCATGAAAATGAAATGAAACCCTGTGCGTAGTTCGAAAGAGAATACTAGAACCAAAAGATTAAAGAAAGATTGTATTGAATTGTAACCAAATGCTTGAACAAAGTAATAACCAAATGTTTAACAATATTGAAACTAAATATGAAACTAAGATAAATTTGTGTGCTTAAGCTAAGGAAAATGTATGGGAGAAAGATGTGTAAATATGATGTAAAACATGATCCCCTAATGACGGATTAAGGCTCCTATTTATAATAAAATAGGAGCATAACGTAAGGCACATAGGGGAGTGAAACCCCGATCGGGCTCGGGGTTATCCGAGTTAATTCGCTTAAAGTCTTGATTAAATGCTTGAGGAATTCTATGATGCGTCTTTAAGCTCCTTAATTCTCCGGTTAATTGCACAACTTGGCATCCCATGAGCATTCAAAGAGCATCCCTATGTTGAGTTGTGTGGACTTCTTTAGTTGGACTTTATTTTGGCTTCTCATTTGTACATCAACCCATTTCTCAAATGCTCATGCTTGGGCTTGTCATTTCCCATAATATCCTTCCATGGTCCATCTTGCTTCTATTTAGCTTAGTGAACTTTGATGTTTGCTTATGTGCTAGGAAAAAGCCTCTAAATGCTTAGATTCCTACAAAATGTAGCAAACACGAGCAGTACACCTCGAACACGTAATTAGCTCACAAATATACTAAATAAAGTATAATAATCATGTAAAATTGAGTTAAATTAGGGAGTAAAATCATATAAAAACTAGACATATCAAACTCCCCCAAGCTAAACTCTTGTTTGTCCTTAAGCAAGCACATAAGACTAAGACAAGAGAGGAAAGCAACCAAATCCCAACATTTGCAATATCTAATTTTAAACTAGCAAGCATAATGATTCAAATCCTGAAACAACATGGGCATAAGGATAATACAATAAACATGGATGAGATTTACATGGTGGCGTAGCATGAAAGACTTCAAATGAACTTTTCGGCTCTTGCATGATCTTTTGACTTATGGACTCTCATGATTCACTCAAACTCGTTTAAATGTGAAAGGATTTGTATGAGTAGCACTCATCTATCCTCGACTCATGAGAGTGTGCCCGCAATCTAATATGGTAAGAATTTCAAAACTATAAGCCAAAAATATTCAAATGCAAGCATGAAAAGGAAGTCATGGGTAAGAAGAAGGTTAATTAGAAATGGGTAAGAAAGGAGAACAAATGATTTATGGTATGTGGAGCTAAGTCAAGCTAGCAACAATCATATGTAAGGATGCTCAATCCCAAAACTATCCCAAAATTTCCAATACAATTCTCAAGAAAACTCTCCAAAATATATGAATAAGACATGAGAGCTTCTTATATCATCTTCTTCTTTTTTTCAACATACAAAACATGCTTCTCTTGTTTTTTTTTTCATTTCATGCTTTTTTCTTTTTCTTTTCTCATCTTTTTTCATTTCCATCATTTTTCACTTTTTTTTCTTTTTCATGTCAAAGCATTAAGACCAAGCTCACAATGATACTTCAAAATAGAACAAATCCTAAATGATCACCCAAACACAATTAATCAAAGCTACTAGCTCAACAAGGTAGGCAAGTTTTGTATGTAGCTAAGGATAGATTTTTGTGAAGGGGTTCAAAAAGACAAATTTAATCATGTGAATGGCTCCAAAATGCTAACAAATGAATGCATGCTTATAAACAAATGAAATCAAAACCATACTTGTGCGTTTTTGATGTAGCACAAATCATAAGGAGACCTACACTCACCTAAGAGAGACCGGATATGGATGCATCGGTCTTATAAGGCTCTACCTTACCAATTTGTGGCTTGCCAAAAGTCAAGATCAAACTTATTAGGTTCAATTTCCATCTTCCACCTACTATGTCAAGACATCCCCATGAATGCAGTTATCCCGTCAAATAATAGAGAGTCATTAGCTATTAAGCTAAAATTGGTTCATACAAAGGGGCAAAACTATGTAAACCATGACCAAAGTAGGCAAGTAAAGCATGTGAAGCACAAATTTAGCACAAAATTTTCAAAGTTTCAGAATTTCCCTAACTAAATGCAACTATTAACTAAAATGCAAATGAAATCCCCCTAAGCTAAACACAACATTGTCCTCAATGTGCCAACATGTAAAACATCCAAGCTAACCGTAAAAATGGTTCAAAGCACAAAACAGGGAAGACAAGAGGTTTATATTTAATGAGGAATGGGAAAAATAAAACCAAAGTGCAAAGCAAAAAGAACTTACTAGACTAGCTAGCCTCCTCCCAAGCTAGTATGTATATGGGGGATACCTTCATTCATAAATCAAGTAAAGGGCCAAAAGTTGAAACCCTTCCTACCTTTCTTCTTACCACGACTACCTCCCGACGTATCACCACTTCCACTAGGCTCATCACTTTGGAGAGGAGTGATATATTCACAAATATTTTTCCCACTTCCAAGCCCCTCTCCATAGCTACTATAGCTACCAACATACCCGCCACCATAGCCTCCACTATAGCCTCCATGAAATGCTTCAACTCCATAATCCGAACCACAAAAATCCGGACCGGGAGCATAGTGAGTAGAAGTACCTGCATCATGGTTAGGAGGAGGGAATCCATTTGAGGGATAATTATAAAATGATGGGCGTTGTCCCTCGGGTCGTATTACCCCTTGCCTAGCAAAGTGATCATAAATATGATGCAATGCAAGTCTTTGATCATCACGAGTGGCATTAATATTAAGACTAAGGTCACGCATCATATCCATCACATCAACGCTAGAGGTGGAATGACGTGCTTCAGTTGGTGGAGCTCTTACACCACGGTCAATGGTGGTAGTTCTCTCACCTCTAAGTGGCAAGTGGTAAGTGGGGCGAATAAAGGGGGAATACCTACGACGGGGTTTGGTATGGACTAAAGGTTGAAGCTCACTCGTCTCGGCCGCTAGTCTAATAGAATCATGACTATCAATCCTCTAAATCATATCCGGATGAGAGCTCCTAAATCAATTACAAGATAGGAAATAGTCATAGTCAAGCCCATCCCCCTTTCCCTACTCGCCAAATGAATCAAATCGGTGGTCTCTTGGTTAAAACTACAAACAGTATGGGAAATTCGAGTAACCAACCCACCCAAAACAATTGACCTATTGGAAGCATTACATTTTTTGGTCAAGTGGCTAGCAAATTTTTAGGGAATATTGATCTCCCACTCTTCATCACCGTTTACATTAAGAAAAGCACCCAAAATCTCAACCTCAATACTCCTCACCGAGTGAGGCTCATTCCTCCCAAAAAAGGTCCACCTCATAAACCTTTGCCAAATGTGAATTTTGGGGTAGTAAATGTATTGGTGAGGGGTCTGGTCCCAACCGGTGAAAGGGTAGTGAGAAATGGATGCTTGAACATCTATTCTCACGAAGAAGAGTGAGAGAGGAGAGTACCGCAATAAAAAGGACTGGAACTTGAACAAGAATACTAGAACCAAAATATTAAAGAAAGATTGTATTGAATTGTAACCAAATGCTTGAACAAAGTAATTGAAAGTCCATAGACCCTAATTAGACTCCTCTAATTCGTTACTAATTAACTTGTTAATTTAGTATTTAATGATCTATGTAACATGCATGCAAATATAAAGGCATAAATAAACATAAGATGAAATTTTCTTACATTGAGAAATTTCGGTATTTATGGGCACAATAAGAATCTCCTTTTCTTATTGATCTTGAGCTAAAACAAAGAGGATGATCTCCTTAGAATGAACTTTCAAGGTAGAAAGTCTCTTTCCAACATGCACCCAAAACTAACCCAAACAATCACTATAATTTTAGACTAGAAAAATATAGTGACAAGTAGTGACTAATATTAGATTTATTACTACTCTAGTAATATAAGAATATTAGTTGATTTGAGAGTTTTAGAGAGAAGTTGGAGAAAATAGCCAAACAAGTAGAAAATTGAGCAAATGAAATGAACAATTAATATGTCCTTATATAGGCCATATTGGCCGGTCATGGTGCTCAATTTTGAGCCAATATTTTTCTTATTTTAATCCCATGAAAAATGGTCGAGTGTAGGATAGTATATGATCATGTTCATGTGTCATACATGTCATAATCACATGTTGTAGTGTAAGAAAAGAAGAGAACAAAAATCATTCCTTACACTACATGGAATCCGGCCTCTTCATGGCTAAATGGTCCATTTTGATTTTTTGATATTTGTCCCACAAATACTTGTAATCATATGCTTAATTATCTAGTATAATTAAGTGTTAATTTGATCATATAACAATTAAATGATTCAAATTAATAAATAATATATATAGTTAACTTTTAAGTAATACATTACCATTATATCAATATATAATGGGTCCCACAATGTCTAGTTAATTTATTTTACAACTCCGTGTAAATATAATTAACTAATCACCTCTACCTCAAAATATATGCACAACCTCAACTAATTTAGTGAATAAACGATTAATTACTAAATTAAATCTTATTTAATCGTATTAAAACAAGACATAAAATTTATTCAGTCAGTTATCGTATAATTGACTAATAAACTTAACCAGTATGAGTTCCTAACTCAATTTCTAATAAATAACTCTCGTAACCAAACATATATCAAATATATATGTAAAAGACTATTTAAACTGTATCGTATACAAATAATTAGTTTACTGTTTGGGTCTCATCCTTTAGGTGTGACCAAAAGGGGTCAGTTGATCACCGCTGTAATACGACAATAACGTCTAACTCTAGACAGCTGATCGTTATTGATTTACGTTAATCAACTGACGTGGAGTATCAATATACTATTCATCCCACGGATATTCCAAAATGAGATTTATTATATAAATGCACTATTGTGGAGGACACTTACTCCAACAATCTCCCACTTGTCCGATACAAGTTGTGCATGTAGCCACACTATTGCGGAGAACTCCTTCTCCAACAATATCTCCCAGTTGTCTCGACAAGTTGTGTGCTACCGATTCTCTTGTCTCTTTGTGTCACATCCTCCCACTCATCGCAAGGTGTCTTTCAGGTCGCACTTGCGATTGATAAATTTAAATAGAGTGATTTCTCGATCTGGGAGAGTAACTGTCTGACCGGAAAATCTACCAGAGATCACTTCCGAGCGTGGCCACGCATTTCCAGTCATTACTCCTCGAGTGGCCCGAAGATGTTAATACCCAACGTGGGTGGACAATTCATGTTGAACCAACTTAAACTGTATAATGCAGATCACCATGATCCAGAAGATGCCCATCTGCCTCCTATCACGACACGACCTAGGACAAAAACCAAGGTCAATCGGAAACTAAACCAATTCAGGTAAACGGTCGCCAGTCTAAAGAATCGACTCATAGGAATAATAAAGAAATCCCTGCCACGACCAGGCTTCAATAATTTTGATAAGGGATCCTATAAAGGTCAATGTCCGATAAAGTGTCATACAGTTTGCCTATGTAAACGAACAGTCATCTCCATGACCCCATGGCGCTGAACTGGTCATCGATCGACTTACAATCTAGTCACTTCGAGACGTCACCTCATATGAGTGACTAGGGACAATAGTACTAAGTTTATCTTATTCACTTGAATTGTGTTCAACTTTTCATAAAACCAATTCAGATAAACCAAAGTATTGAAATTTAGTCAAACTAAAATAAAGAGTTCATATAAAACTCGAACAATGAATGCAATTATCATATATGTAAATATTGATACAATATTCAACTATTACATATCATATAATCTAGAGGAGTTCAGGTACTCGTCTTAATCCCATTGCGACGACATGCCCATCATGCTTAGCCTTTGAAATAGGCTTGGTTAGAGGATCAGCGATGTTATCGTCTGTCCCAACCTTACATACATCAATTTCCTTCCTCTCCACATAATCTCTAATTACATGGTATTTCCTAAGTACATGTCTAGACTTGTTACTAGACTTGGGTTCCTTTGGTTGAAAGTTAGCCCCACTGTTATCACAATACATCGTGATTGGATCTGCGGCGGTGGGGACTACTCCTAGACCTTCCATGAATTGCCGAATCCACACAGTTTCCTTTGCAGCCTCTGATACTGCGAGGTACTCAGCTTATGTTGTAGAATCCGCAGTAACGCTTTGCTTGAAGCTTTTCCAGCAAAAAGCTCCTCCATTCAACATAAAGACATAGCCGAATTGGGATTTTAAATCATCCCTATCAGTTTGGAAACTAGCGTCCGTTTAACCCTTTACACGCAACTCAGTTTCTCCTCCAAACACCAAGAACGAATCTTTAGTTCTTCGTAAGTACTTAAGTACGTTCTTGACGGCTATCCAGTGACTCTCACCTGGATTGGCTTGACAACGACTCGTCATGTTCAAAGCATATGCAACGTCGGGGCGAGTGCACATCATATCATACATGATTGATCCAACTGCGGAAGCATAAGGAATCAATTTCATGCGTTCAATCTCTTCGGTGACGGTAGGACTCTGCAATTTATTCAAAGTGATAGCATGACCTATGGGAAGAAATCCTCTCTTAGAGGCTTTCATTTTGAGCCGATCAAGAATCTTATCTATAAAAGCTTCTTGACTTAATGCAAATATCCTTTTCGATCTATCTCTATAGATCAGGATACCCAAAATGCGGTGTGCCTCTCCCAAATCCTTCATCTGAAAATGTTTCCCTAGCCACTCCTTTGTAAAAGTAAGCAATGGTATATCATTCCCAATGAGAAGTATGTCATCCACATACAAAATAAGGAAAGTAACTTTGCTCCCACTAAACTTCATGTATAAACATGGCTCCTCGACACTTCGAGTGAAACCATTTTGTTTGATAACATGATCGAAGCGATGATTCCAACTCATGGATGCTTGCTTAAGACCATAAATGGATCTCTTAAGTTTACACACCTTCTTAGGGTTGGATTTAACCACAAAACCTTCAGGTTGTGTCATGTACACTTCCTCTTCTAGAATCCCATTGATCGGACCTGTCGCAAGCCCGATGCAAAGATAAATTACCCAGACTAGGCTAATAACAATTAATGTAATTAGGGAAGTAGGGGTCGATCCTCAGGAAGATGGTATTTCCTATGGATTGTGAATCGTCTCACAATTGAGTTCTATCTAACGATTTTCTGGGTTTTGAGGTTTTGAATTCTAAAATAATAAAGAACATAAATAAAAACAAAATAAAAGCAAACTAGAATGAAAACAATAAAGCAAATGATGAATTAACAATAATGAGAAGCATCTAGGGAAGTAGGTTCACACATGTAGATTGACATATTGATGAAATTGGATTTAGGATAAGCAAATAATTCATTGTGAGTTCGTAAGAATGATGTGTTCATTACAATCATAGATCAGATGGTCTAGCAGGCATTTAGGCGATTTACTAGGTCTTAATCTACCATGTCATGCTTTGTCTATTCAATTCTCGTATGTCTACCTTGGAAAAGAATTCCATACTAGTCAATGATTTTGATCAGGAATTGTCAACTATCGTTAAAGTCCAAACATGCATAGACACAATGTTTTAAAAGCACAATTTCTTTTATCCAATTATCATCTTTTAATCAATCCAACATGGCTACCTTACACCCTAGAAAGGTGACTACTCACTCATGATTATGTTTATATCTAAGATGATGGTGATAATGAAAACTAGGATAGACATGTTTAGTTTGTTTTTGATAATAATTTAAGACTCTCTATGTGGCGATAATAACGACGCTATTTGATAATCTAAGAAATGAAATTACGATTATAACAACATGAAAATGGATCTAAGATATTATGAATAGAAAATAACAATCAAATAGAAAACGATAAAGGACAATAAACAAAGGATAAATTAGAAGTACCTAGGGGACGATCAACAACGAAAGCGATAACAATAATAGAAATCCCTCGCGAAGAATAACCGTTCCTTGAATTACAACACTTGAACCCAACAAAGTAGATTACAAAGATTGAAATTCTTAATGATCTAAACTAATGTTTTGATATGAAATGGACATAAATAAACTAAGAACAAAAGACAAAAGAAGAAGATAATCTAAACTAGAAAGACTAAGAACTAAAGAGAAAAGAAAAGATTATTCTAAAGAGGATATGTAAAGAAGATTTTTGTGATGGATGCTTTTGAGAAGAGGGGCTGGAGCATCTATATATAGCATTAGGGTTTCGTGGAGAAGAGGTCGAGCATTGAACACATAAGACAAAAATAGGAAGTTGAAGCATTTTGTGCGGAGCAGCACACTTACCCGATCGGGTACACCACTTACCCGATCGGGTAAGTTGTATTCCAGGTCCTTTGACTGTCGTTTCATCTTCCTTTGCTTCGACTTGACTTCCATCATCCCCCTTGACCTCTTCAATCGGGTTTGTTGATAGGGTTTGATGTAAAGCGACGAATTCTCTCGCCTAATTGATTGATCCTCCGACAACTACGAAACTGTCTTTGCTTCTTCTCTCTTTTTAGTTAGTGAACCTTCTTGAAATGCCTTTGACATGGTCAAGCTTGCTTCTTCAAATCGTCGGGTTCTAGGCAAATGCTCGAAAATATAGAAAAAGGGCGTAGAAACGTCACTTTCCCTACAAAACATGTTAGAACACAGGAATTCGCCTAGAAGACGATATTAGCTCATAAAATGGCTTAACAAAGCACAAATGACATACAAAACCGAGCTAAAGTGGGGGTTAAAATCATACAAATATTCACTTATCACCCATTCAAAAAGACGGTTTTCACATCCATTTGCCAAATTTCATAGTTATGAAAGGCGGCAACCGCTAAGAGAATCCTAATGGATTGAAGCATAGCGACTGGGGCTAAGGTTTCATCATAGTGTAAACCATGAACTTGAGTGAAGCCTTTTGCTACCAATCTAGCTTTGTAGACATTATTATGTCCATCTATGCCGATTTTGATCTTGTAGATCCACTTGCACTGAAGAGGTCGTACCTTTTCAGGTAAGTCTACCAAGTCCCATACTTGATTTTCGCGCATAGAATCCATTTCGGATCGCATGGCCTCGAGCCAATGTGTGGAGTCGGGACTAGAAATGGCCGACTTGTAGGTGGTGGGTTCATCACTTTCAAAAAGTAACAAATCTCCATCTTCTTCGATACATCCGAGGTAACGGTCAGGTTGATGAATAATTCTACTTGACCTTCTAGGGACAACAACCGTTTCAGACGAGGAGGGAACGTTTTCCTCTACTTCATTCTCGGTTTGTGGCTCTTGAACTTCATCAAGTTCAAACTTTCTCCCACTCTGTCTATTAGAAATAATATTGTTTTCTAGAAAGACAGCATCACGAGACACAAACACTTTGTCCTCGTGACGGTTGTAGAAGTAATAACCACGTGTTTCCTTAGGATACCCTACAAAAAGACATTTGTTGGATCTGGGTGCGAGTTTGTCGTTAGACTTGTCATGAATATACGCCTCGCAACCCCAAATTCTCATAAATGACAAATAAGGAGCCTTTCCTTTCCATATCTCATATGGAGTCTTATCTGCCGGTTTAGTTGGGATACGATTTAGTGAAAAAATTGCGGTTAAGATAGCAAATCCCCAAAATGAATCAGGAAGCTCTGTGAGACTCATCATTGACCGAACCATATCTAATAAAGTTTTGTTTCTCCTTTCGGACACACCATTTAGTTGAGGTGTGCCAGGAGGAGTCCATTGTGATACTATGCCACAATCTTTTAGATGTGAATCAAACTCATTATTTAGATATTCACCACCACGATCAGATCTTAAGGTTTTAATCTTTTTATTCAATTGGTTTTCTACTCCATGTTGAAACTCTTTGAACTTTTCAAAAGCTTCACCCTTATGCCTCATTAAGTAGACATATCCATATCTACTCAAATCGTCGGTAAGGGTAATGAAATAGTTATAACCACCTCTAGCTTGGAGAGTCATTGGGCCACACACATCCGTATGTACAAGGCCTAATACCTCACTTGCTCATGTTCCTTTTCTCGTAAAAGGAGCACGAGTCATTTTGCCTAAAAGGCAAGATTCGCATACACCATAAGATTCGTAATCAAATGGTTTGAGAAGTTTTGTTGAAACAAGTCTTTTTATGCGTCGTTCGTTTATATGACCTAAACGACAATGCCAAAGGTATGATTGATTAGTTTCACTTAATTTGAGCTTCTTACTCTCTACATGATAAACTTCATTAACATATGTAGAACATAAATACCTCCAATAGAGACGGCTTTACCATAAAACACATCATTAAAAGAAAACGATCAATTATTGTTCTTGATTACAAAAGAGAAACCCTCCGCGTCAAGCACGGATATGGAGAGTTCTTGGTCAAGGAGGGTACAAAATAACAATTATTTAAATACAATTCAAGACCACTAGCTAAGGTGAGTACATAAATTCCTACGTAAACGGCGGCTACTCTTGCTCCATTCCCCATGCGTAGGTCTACATCACCCTTGGCTAGTGCTCGCACGTTCTCCAGCCCCTGTAAAAGATTACAAAGGTGAGAACCACATCCGATATCAAATACCCAAGTAGAAGTGAAAGCATAGTTAATATCTATCATATAGAGAGAAGAGAGGATTATACCTGACGGTGTCACACATCCATCCTTCTTATCCTTCAAGTACTTGGGACAATTGCGTTTCCAATGTCCCTTGCCTTTACAATAAAAGCATTCGGCGTTGGCATGCTTCTTGCCCTTAGCCTTGGCGTTGCTATACATTATAGATTTGCCCTTTCCTTTTTCATGCTTCTTAAATTGGGCCTTAGCTTTGCCCTTTCCCTTTTGAACCCCAAGATTTAAGTTCTTCAACTTCATTGAAAGAACATCCCTTTTCTCACTCCCACTTGCCTCCATATCCCGTTCGACTTGGGTAAGGAGGGCATGGAGCTCATGAAAGCTCTTGTCCATGACATGCATGTTATAGTTCGCCCTAGTTTGGGCGAACTTGGGAGGAAGTGAGTGAAGGATGCGGCCAACCGCTAGCTTCTTTGAAATCTTAACCCCTAGACGCTCTAGGGTGTCCACATGCTCAACCATCTTGAGCACGTGTGGGCCAACTTTTTGGCCCTTGTCTAGCTTGGCTTCAAAAAGCCATGTCATAGCATTGTATTGCATATATCAGGTGATTGAGAAAACGCCAAAGTCACCCTCGAGAATATCTCATATGCTCCTAGGGTGATGTATTGTTGCTTAAGACTAGAGGACATTGACCATATCAAGACCATCTTGACGTCATTGGATACTTTCAAGTACTCCTCATAAGCGGCCTTGGCCGCATTAGTGGCCCTTGGGCTGGGTTCTTTGGGAGGGGTTTTGGTCAAGTAGCGCAAGACGTTATCCGATAACGCCGCACTCTTAATCGTTTACTCCCACTCGACGAAATTAGATCCATCGTCTTTTAAGATGCATTTGTCCATTACGAACCTTAGCCATGAGTCTTTGCCAAGTTGAACGGTGTTGTTGTTATTGTTTGCCATTTGCGAATTGAATTACTACAACAAAATTAGGAAATATTAACATTCAATGTTATAAACAATTTTTACTTGTGAAAAACAATTTTAAACAAGTCACTAATATAATGACCCCTCACGAAATTATATAAGCGATTCTGAGACGCGCTTTTTTAGATAAAAATGAACATGTTATGCCACCTTTATGTAATAAACGGTAAGTCAACACTTTGACTAATTCTACTCCTAGAACTCTCGGTCGACGGATTTCATTTAAACCCGTCTCCTAGTCCCAAGATAACGCTTATCCCATTGAGACCAACCCAATTTAGGCATGTGATCGCATCACCCTACTTACCCGAGGTAAAAAGGTCCACGTTGTGGTTGTCCTAATGAACACGGGATTCATAGGTGCTTTAATTGGTAAGGCTAAATCTCAATTCAATTTTAAGTTGTGTGAGAGGTCTTGTCAAGTAAGTTATTAGTTCCCTATAAGTGAACTAAGTCGGCGAATTTTAAATAACGTTGAATTGACAATCGAGAAATAAAAATGCATGTTGGCGATTTTGGCATGAGCGGAAAACATAAACAAGCAATTAACAATTAATAAATCCTAGTATGGCCACCTAGATAATCTTATTAACTAGTTGATTACAAAATCGGAAATCAAGTCCTTGGTCCCTTGCCTCTTCATGGAAAAAGCTCCAAAGTGGCACCGTCTTTTTTGAACACCGACTTCGGGAATCTCCGTCTTCTAAATAAATAATTACAAAAATACAAATGAATACATAGCAAATTCCTATTATACATTTGATCTATAAAATGAAACTATTAATTATTACAAAACGGCGATACGAGATCGCAATAAATTACAACCGAATCGGTATTCCCTTACATTACGGGTAATACCGATTAAAAATAATCTAGGTCATACTAGGTACAACTTGCATTAAAATAAATAAATGACATTCATTCATTCAACATTAACAACATAAAAATGCTGTAAAATTCATGCCAAAATCGCCCTTAACACTTGTCATGCTCATTCTAGCACGGTTTTATGGATTTTATTGATTTTTAACCATTAAAAATCAATAATCAACACTTAAATCGTATTTAAACTCAAACTAATTATATAATCTGATTTATAACTCAAAATTAGTCCCCATTAATTTTGTTTGTGTTCAATTAGTTTGATTTGATCGTATTTGCTAAATATAGAAGTTTAATCATAACATTTATGAAATAAATCCAAAATAAAAGTTAAACATCATAAAAATTTGAAAACAAAAATTTTGTACATTCTGGAACATTTTCAGGAACTCCAAAAATAAAAAACTTTGCCCAAAAAATTTTAAATTAATTTAATGAACAAACAACTTTGTATTTAACGGTTTTATCGAATAAAAACCATTAAATATAGTAAGACAGTGAAAAAAATTATAAAATTTCACCAACATGATATAAATTAGAATCTAAAATGTACCAAAAAATCTCATGACCAGAAAAGGACGTTTCAATTTTATGAACATTATAATCTCATATTATCGACTTTTATCTCATAAAAATCAATAAACATGAAATACTTAATTAAAAACCACTAAATTTTACATACATTATGTAAGACATTTATGTGAGATCATATTAAAATTTCATGGCCAGAATCAACATGCAACTATTTTTAGTTAACTTTTAACATAAAATTTGTTTGTTAACTCGGTTTAAAAGGCATAAATCATAATAAATAGCAAATAAATCCGTAAAATCACCAAATTTGACCACAAACACTTTGAAGTCAGTAGATATGCATGCAACAAAAATTTCCGTCCAAATCAAATTTAAACTTTAATTTTTGATTTTATTGGTTATCTTATAACTTTAATAAAAATGCCAAAAATGAACATGCATGCTACAAGCTAGATCTGATACCACATGAAAGTCCATAGACCCTAATTAGACTCCTCTAATTAGTTACTAATTAATTTGTTAATTTAGTATTTAATGATCTATGTAACATGCATTCAAATATAAAGGCATAAATAAACATAAGATGAAATTTTCTTACATTGAGAAATTTCGGTATTTATGGGCACAATAAGAAACTCCTTCTCTTATTGATCTTGAGCTAAAACAAATAGGATGATCTCCTTAGAATGAACTTTCAAGGTAGAAAGTCTCCTTCCAACATGCACCCAAAACTAACCCAAACAATCACTATAATTTTAGACTAGAAAAATATAGTGACAAGTAGTGACTAATATTACATTTATTACTACTCATATCAAAATGGTTAAAGAACTGATGAATGCTGGTTATCATGAAGGGAATTGGACACCTGACAACAAAGGATATACTGTTAAAGGAGGCTATGAATGGCTAAGATCACATCAAGCCAAACGTTGGTGGGCTAGATTAGTGTGGAGCAGTTGGAATGTGCCTAAACACTCTATAATTACATGGCTCATTATGCGTAATGGTACTAATACTAGAGAAAAGCTGCATAGATTGGGATGTTATCCTACTGACAGTTGCTGCATTTGTGAGAATAATCCTGAGACTCAAGAACATCTATTCTTTGGATGTGCATATAGCAAGACTGTTACCTATCTGATCCAGGACTGGTGTGGTCTTCATATGTCTATTGATGGAGCCATAGCTGGAGGTTATGGCAATGGTGGATCAAAACTGAAAGAAGCAGTGTATGGCCTAATACTGAATGCTTGTATCTATCATATATGGACTCAAAGGAATTCTGCCAGGATCAGTGCTACATTGATGCTACCTGCCATGGTGGTTCAGCAAATCAAAGACGAGGTTGGGCAAAGAATAAAATGCAAATGCAATAATAAATTGAGTAGACAAGATGAGACTTGGCTTAATGAGTTTGGAATTGTGATGTAAAAGTTTGGTTCCCCATGGGATTCAAACTTGATACTCTTGGATTTTCTTGTATTAGTCGTAATACTTGGTGCCATGTAAATTACATTTTTGGATATTAATATATATAGACATCTCACATTTCACAAAAAAAAATGGTTAAACGCCATCATGGTTATCAGATAGTAAAAGTCATGCTAAAAAAAGTACAAATGGTAAAGATTAAAGGCCATACGATGAGGAAAAAAAAATCATTCTCTTGTACTATTAAGGGTTTTTATTAACTAAAAAGTTGTATCTTGATTTTGAACACTGTCAATTGAAGTTTTATATGTGTCTTTTCTTCGTGGATAAAAAAACTCAAAATTATTTTATTTTTCTACTAATCTAAAATGAAAAGAATAGTATATATATGCATAATTGGGATTTCAAATTGATAAAATTGGGGACGGAAGTTAAAGTAATAAGTAATCAAAATTCACAATACAAAATCACAAATAGACAACAAAGAATCAAAACAAAACTTAAAAAATATCATAAAAAAAACCAATTAGAGAAAATTTGAAACCAACACTCTAAATTTTTAAAATTGGGAAGACAGAATTTGAAAATTGGAGTTTGAAAGCAAATTGGAATGAAAGGGAGAAAGGAAAGTAGGAAATTAAGGATGTAGTCAAAAGGAGGGAAGAAAAATGAAAAGTAGAAGCTAAAGAGGTTAGAACCAGAAACCTGGGGTCTAAATGTCATTAGCCTTTCCCTCTAAAGCACTTCACACTCTTGCTCTTTATTGATGATCACTATTTATTTACATATTTTATGCTTCCCTTAGATACATAAGACTCGATTTATTGTCTTTCCTTGCTTGTTTCTATGCTATTTTAGCTAGAATATCGATTCTGCCGCTTCTATTATGTTTTAATGCAGATTTGATACATTTGGAGCTTTTTGAGTTGGTATGGAGCATAGCGGAGTCAGATCGTAGAAGGTTAAGCATGGGAATCGAGAGCGGTGGAGAAGAAATGAAGAAAAAACGAAGAAGCAGGCCATCTGAAGGATGCTCGATCGAGCAACATCACTCTGCTCGATCGAGTCGGGCTGACGTCATGCTCGATCGAGCAGATTCGCCTTTGCTCGATCGAGCAACCTAGTGTTTGACAGCTTTCAGATTTCCTACATTAGTTTTTAGTTAATTAGATTGTTATTATAAAAGGAAAACTCGTCTTTCACAATTAGGGTATGCTTTAATATTAGAAACTCAAATTTTGTTTGCTTTGCGACTGGATTGATTCATCAAGACTATTGTTTTTAGTTCAAGCTTGTAATCGGTACTCTTTAATCTTCCTTTGTTATTCAATTAGTTACTTTCTAGTTCTTTAATTATTCTTTGTTAATCCTTTCATTATTGTTAATCATGTTTACTTTATTTATTATCGTTGTTATTAATATTGTTATGAGTAGCTAAATTCTTATCTAGGGTTGAAAGGGGATCTAGGTTTGATAGAAGGGATAGACTAATTAATTGAATTGCAATAACATGGTTATTGTTTGATTATCGTTTTAAATCTAGTTGCTTAATTACTGGCCAGGATTAATTAATTAGTCTCGCAAATTAGGATTAACACCGACCGGGTTAAAACTAAAATAGGCTACGATAATTGAATAAAACTCGTTTAATGATAGCGGTCACATGTTAAATTGTAGATCTAAAGGGCATAATTGAATCGACCGATCTTGTGACCTTAGATAACTTTATTGCATGATAAATGATTACACCCTTACCCCTTAATAATAATCCTAGTGAACCTGAGACCCTAAACTTTTAATCTTATTGATTTCAACCTTTTATTGTTATTGTTTGCTATTAGTTTAGGAACACAAATAAAAAAACCCACGAAATTGTTACTATAAAAGACGAACCTAGTTTAACAGATTAGAATACTACCGCCTCCCTGTGGATTCGATACCTTACTTACCGCTGACTATTAGTTAGTAGTGACTTAGGATTACTTTGATTAAGGTGACGCGACTTTACCCTTATCAAATTTGGCGCCGTTAAATGGAGGCAACAGTTTTCTGTTTGTTTATACTTAGTTTGTCTTTTTTTCGTCCCAAGGAACCTAAGTTCCTTGAGACCATTCTCATCCTTTTCTTTAGTGTTCGTTTATGCCCAGGTGTACCATGTTCGATCTCGTACCCTACAATTCTGAACCAGAGAGGACTCTCCGAGCTAGACGAAACTTTTGGAAGGAAATTCAAGAAACGGAAGACTTGAGTACGCTTGACACAGTTTACGCCGAATTTGTCGCAGAAAACCCATCCTTAGAAGAGGATACACATATTTCTGCCGCCACTACTAACATGCCTACTTTAGCCGGACATTCGGAGCCTACCGTTGCATCTATTCCCAAGGGATTCAAACTCCCTACTACGGGTAATGGAACCTTTGAGATTCGTCCATCTTATATCACTTTGGTGGAGCAAAACATGTTTGGAGGAAGCCCCATTGAGGATCCTGCGAAGCATATGGAAAAATTCACCAACTATTGTTACTCTATTCCTTTAACGGGTGGGGTAACGCAAGATCAAATCAAGTTGGTGTTATTCCCCTTTTCGCTACGAGACGGAACATAAGATTGGTTGGGTGAGTTAGATGTGGATGCACTTGGCATCACTGATTGGAATTCTCTGTCTCTTGCATTCTACAAAAGATACTTCCCGCTACAGAAAACTAACGCCATCCGAAGTCAAATTACAAGCTTCAAACAAAGTCACACTGAGAACTTTAATGAGGCATGAGTTCGCTTCAAGAAGCTTGTCAAATCCGTTCCACATCATGGTTTTGATACTTGGTTCCTATGCAACCAGTTTTACAACGGGTTATATAATGATCAGAGAGCATTGCTAGATTCTGATGCCAATGGAAGATTCCAAAATAACACTAACGATGATAATGCTTGGAAGTTGATTGATGAGATAGCTACTCACACTGCCGAGTATAGCAATCCCAGGGGTAATGCGAGGCGCGGAAGTTCGGACACTGCTGTCGCAGCTCAGTTGGAGGAATTAACTGCTCAAATTGCCGAATTAAAAACTTCCAAATCTCTGGAAAATAAACAAACGGTCCATGCCATGATTCAACAAGAGCCAACAAGTGAAAGATGTGGTACCATGAGGCATAATGCGGTAGAGTGTATGAGTACAGTTGAACAAGTACTTGCTTTTCAATCCTTTAAGCAAGGTACACCCTACTCTAACTTTTATAATGAAATGACGAGGGAGCATCCAAATTTCTCCTACCGAAGTCAGAATGTTCTTAATCCTACCTCGTCGCCACCTCAGCAACAAGGTTCCTCTTATGTGATTCCTCAAAATCGCAATTCTCAAAGCAATTATAACCGTCCAAATCAAGGAGGCCAAAACTTTCAACAATCTCCACCTCCAAGTAATGATATGGCGGAATTGAAAGCCATGTTCCAGCAAAGTCTCATGATACAACAAAAGCAAGATGCTCAGATCTCTCAATTGCTCGCACATAATAAGATAGTGGATACTCAAATTGCCCAATTGGCAATTCAAAATCCACACAGAAAACCGCCCCCTCAGGGACACCCTCCACATGAACAAACCAATGCTGTTACTTTGAGGAGTGAGACCCATTACAAAGGCCCGACGATGCCCATCGACGATATTAGTGTACCTTGCCTGCATCCGAGAGGGTTGGGAAATCTAGAAATAAATGGCGGTGAGAACGACGAAAGTTTGGAAGTTTCTCGTCAGAATTCGGAAAACAACGAAAATTTGCCTGAAAAAGAGGATGCTCGATCGAGCAACGTCCCTTTGCTCGATCGAGCAACCTTTGAAAAATCCAAAAAATCTGCTCGAGGAGTTTCTAAAAGTTCCTGTTTCGACAAATTCGATCGAGCAGCTCCTATGCTCGACCAAACAACCCCCGATCAGACTGAGAAGTCCTCTACTCCATCTAAAAAAGCAAAAGCAGCCGAGCCAATCGCAATTACTCTTACTTTTCCTCACCGCCAACATAAATCCAAGCTCGATAAACAGTTTGGAAGGTTTATGGAAGTTGTAACACCCGGAAATGTACCCTATTTTTCTAGTAAAAATATTTTACGGACACTTTTCAGTGAAATTTAGTTTTAACCGTAAATTTAATTTTTCCGAGTCGAATTTAGAATTTCCGGGTTCGTATTTGGAATTTCCGCGAGATTCCATGAGAATCCCGTCTTAAGGCGAGTTTGACTTTTCTTGACTTTTAAGTCATCTTTGACTTTTCTTGACTTTTAAGTCGACTTTGACTTTTCTTGACTTTTCCACTTAAATATCTCATACTACCTCTTTAATCTATTTTTCTTACACAACTCAAACATCAACTTACTTCATCACTAAGAAACCCAAAACCCTTCTTCCATAATCTTTCCAAGCTTAGATTCACCGTATCTCCTTCGTTTCTTATTGGAATTCACGTAAGTTCGTCTTATTCTTCCCCTCTTAGCTTCCTCTATCCGTATTGGTAATAAAATTACCGTCCTTCTCGCTTTTTAAATTATCCGTCTTTCTCAAGGTGAAATATATTCATCTTTTATTACCTAATTGTAGGTGGAGACTACTAGGAAGGCTTAGTAATCGATTAAAGACGCGTAAAGGTAAGGGTGAAGGGTTACTCGATATCATTTACGTGTTTTATATGATTTCTATGTTAGAATTCGTATTTATAATATGATTAGTAAGCTTAGGAATTGAGTTATTGATGATGATTGTTGTTAGTTGATGATTGTCTATGATGATTATTGATTGTTGATAGTTGATAGAAGTTAAATATGAGAATTGAAAATGATTGAACTTGGGTATGTTGTTCTCGGGTAGGAAGTAGTCCTGGCCGAAGGACCGGCTGCCGGTTCAGTAGCCGGCTGGGAATTCACTACACCAACCCTTTTTCGTAGAATGATCATATCTCCTTCGTTACTTGCTTGTTTTGGGCTTATGACCATTCGTTGGAACCGTAAGAGGATAAGCTATCACCTCGACTTAGAATTTATGCATTCCCATATCTAGAACTCTAGTTATGACCGTTTGAAGTGGACCCTTGTTTTAGTTAGTTTCCAAACTTGGTTTTTGTGTGTAGTTGTGCTCCGAGCCGGGGTACCGGCCGCCTCCCTCCACACCGGCCTGGAACACGGCTGTATTTTTCTTATAAAATCTCTAAAACTCGTAATTCATATTAGTTCGCATGATTCGTTTATCGTATAATTTTACGTAGTGACTTATAATATTCATGTTTTGGATATATGATATTTCTTTCGCTTGTATCACATGTTTTGTGATGGTTTTTGGTATGTCCCCCTTTGAGTCGGTTTTTACAAATGATACGGTTTGAGCACTATTTTGTCTTGTGCTTTGTACTCTCATTCCCTTGGCTACCTTCCCGTTCGTAAGGCTGGAATGTCGGAACGGAGAGGTATCCTACTGCTTAAATGCATGTGTTAGTGGGCATACGACGACGTTGTTGGGAGTTGAACGCTATGCGTTGATCGACCCGGCCGTCAAATGTTGTGTACTTGCGAGGTGGTGTTATTTGCATGTAGCGTACCGCTTGTTATGAGGCTTGAGCTCTTTTCCGCCTCTTTCGTGAATTGACTACCGAATTTGGGGTACTCGGCGTCTCTAGTGTAAGACCGAGTCTTGGATGCGAAACGTGTATCGTCGAATCGGAAAACGTTTATTCCGAGAGTCTGGCCAGGTTTAGACTAGGAACCGTATTATTATCGTCGTCCTACCAGGAGGAAATTAGTCTACATATACGAAATGTTTGATCGTGTATGAGTTCAGGGAAATGCTTATCCCGTGGATGCCTGTTAATCATACTTGCCATGTACACGATGCTAGTGCGTTTCATTTACCGTGAGAGATGTCGTCTGTGTCGTCGTTCTTTGAATGCGTGATTTCATGATATTATTCATGGTCATTGCATGATTGGACACCGTCAATGTCTTGGTTCGTGAATGGATGATAATATGTTGGATTTATGTGATCATCGCATGACTTGACTTGGTTTGTCTGTCGAGTCTCAATCTTATCAATCTTATACCGCTAACGGTGAGATGCAAGCCCTAGTGAGCGTATTCGGTTGCCTAAGAGTGTCTTCCCCGAGTCTTTGAATAACATGATGGTTTCGGATTTGATTTCCACATGCTCTTATTATTATTTATCGAATTGCCTATCTATCCTTATCGTATCTCACATGTATATCTATATATGCATGCTCTACTTTTGTATTTCCTTCTATGTACGTTTAATGTGATATGGCTGGGAGAACCCGGAGTTACTCCCCACTGACTGTGGCGTTCATGTTTTTCATGGATGAACAGGTTGCTTGCATGGATGGCTTTTTGCTTATGCTATTTTGGGTTCGGGTGTGAGCTAGCGGGCGTTGTCCCTGGATGAAACACCTCTAGACGTTGTTTAGCTAGTTGCTAATTACTTTGTCTTTTGTTAACACTTTGAGAGACTACGTCTCTTGTGGTATTTTTATTTAGTTTGTAATATTTTGACACTCCTCGTATTTTTCTATCTTGCATGTATAAAGGTTTTAAAATACCGTATTTTCCGCTATATAATTCACATGCTTGTATGTTTTATATTTCCGCATTCGCGAGGGTTGTCACAGAAGTAGTCAAGAATTTGCAAGTGAGTGTACCATTTACTGAGTTGATCATTCAAGTACCGGCTTATGCAAAATTTATGAAGGACATATTGACAAGGAAGCGGTCCTTTAATGAAGTGGATACGGTTGCATTTACTGAGGAATGTAGTGTTGTGTTACAATCCCGATCACCACCTAAGCTAAAGGATCCAGGGAGTTTTTCAATTCCTTGTAATATAGGATGTTTAGCTATTGATAAAGTCCTTTGTGATTTAGGGGCTAGTGTTAGTGTAATGCCATTTTCTATATGTAAAAGCTAAATATGGGTCAACTTAATGTTACAACCATGACCTTACAAATGGCCGACCGTTCTATTAAACACCCTTTGGGAATTTTAGAAGACGTACCGGTTAGAGTAGGGAAATTTTTCATACCAGTTGACTTCGCCGTATTAGATATGGTTAAGAACACCCGAATTCCTATCATCTTATGACGACCATTCCTCCATACTGCGGGGGCGGTTATAGATGTTAAGAATGGGAGACTTATACTAACAGTGGGGGATGACAATATCACTTTCAACTTAGATAATGCAATGAAACACCCCATGCTAGAAGAGATATGTCATAGGGTCGATATTGTGGATTTGACTGTTGATGATTGTCTCTCTTTGTGTTTGAATAGGGATCCTCTGGAGATCGCCTTAATTTCCAGCACTGCTGAAGCTGGAAGCTCACGGAGTAAGGAAGTAGTTGAGATGGAAAAACTGCTGACAGGAGAGGAATGCAAGTTACAAAAGGTGTATAGCTTAGGTAACCCCCCTAAGGTTACCGAGGTAAAGAAACCTGAACTTAAACCCCTCACCTCTCATCTTAAGTATGTTTTTCTTGATTCCCATGAGATGAATCCTATAATTGTCAGTGCTAACCTATCTGAAAGCCAACTTACTGATTTGTTGGTAGTTTTAAAAAGACACAAGAAGGCTATAGGTTATAGTATTGATGATTTACAAGGTATTAGTCCTAACTTTTGTATGCACCGTATCCACTTAGAAGAAGACCATAAACCTTGTAGGCAGGGTCAACGTCGTTTGAACCCTACTATGCAAGAGGTAGTTAGAAAAGAGGTGCCGAAATTGTTAGATACAGGGATCATATACTCTATTTCTGAGTCAAAGTGGGTCAGTCCTGTTCAAGTAGTCCCTAAGAAGATAGGGACTACGGTCGTCACTAATGAGAAAAACGAGCTCATATCTACTAGACTAGTGACAGGGTGGAGGATGTGTATTGATTATAAGAAGCTTAATGTAGATACTAGGAAAGACCACTTCCCTCTTCCCTATATTAACCAAATGTTAGAGCGTCTAGCGTGTCATAAATATTTTTGCTATCTAGACGGCTACTTGGGATAACTTTATTGCATGATAGTTGATTAAACCCTTACCTCTGAATAATAATCCTAGTTTAGGAACAAAAATCATAAAACCCACGAAACTGTTACTATAAAAGACGAACCTATTTTAACATATTAGAATACTATCGCCTCCATTTGGATTCGATACCTTACTTGCCGCTGACTATTAGTTAGTAGTGAATTATGATTACTTTGATTAAGGTGACGCGACTTTACCCTTATCATTTATGACACGGAAATCGTATCTATAATGCGGTTTTGCTTTATTTAAAAAAAAACAAATCCACCAACCAAGGGTGCGCACGTGCGGTGTTGTGCGCACCCCTGGGTCCGCCACTGCTAATAAAAAAATGTTTAACATTATTGAAACTAAATATGAAATTAAGAGAAATTTGTGTGCTTAAGCTAAGGAAAATGTATAGGAGAAAGATGTGTAAAGATGATGTAAAAGATGATCCCTTAATGACGGATTAAGGCTACTATTTATAATAAAATAGGAGCATAACGTAAGGCACATAGGGGAGTCAAACCCCGATGGGGGTCGGGGTTATCCGAGTTAATTCACTTAAAGTCTTGATTAAATGCTTGAGAAATCCTATGATGCGTCTTTAAGCTCCTTAATTCTCCGGTTAATTGCACAACTTGGCATCCCATGAGCATCCAAAGAGCATCCCTATGTTGAGTTGTGTGGACTTCTTTAGTTGGAATTTATTTTGGCTACTCATTTGTACATCAACTCATTTCTCAAATGCGCATATTTGGGCTTGTCATTTCCCATAATATCCTTCCATGGTCCATCTTCCTTCCATTTAGCTTAGTAAACTTTGATGCTTGCTAATGTGTTAGGAAAAAGCCTTTAAATGCTTAGATTCCTACAAAATGTAGCAAACACAAGCAATACACCTCGAACACGTAATTAGCTCACAAATATACTAAATAAAGTATAATAATCATGTAAAATTGAGCTAAATTAGGGAGTAAAATCATATAAAAATTAGACATATCAACTAACATGAGTATGTACCGTGGTATGATTGACGTCAATCGATATCCATCCTTAGGCCCAGATAAGAATTTGGACCGCCCGAACAGGACGATTGGTCGAAATGGGTTGGGTTGAGCCTAGGAAGGCCGAATAAAATGACCTAAGAAGGTAGAGTAATGAAAACCGATAACTGTCTTGTACAAACTATTCCCAAACCTTGTTCAAGTTTCACTCCGGGTGACACGTGAGTGTATATCCCTAGCGGAGTCGCCAAACTGTGATACAATTATTGGTGATCCTTGCCGAACTGTGGTACACGGGGAACCACGTAGGGGTGCACACGGGATGGAAACGAGGGACAAGCGTAGAAATACACATTTGTGGAGTCGCCGCCAATTTTTATGGGAAATTGGAACCGTTCAAATACTTTATGCCATGTCAAGACACAAAGTAATGACATGAACACTAAGAACTCGTTATCCTTAGCATACTATGTCTAGAATGACTCTCGTGGATGCCAATGAACACGGATGTTCACAGAGATCTGAAGTAAGGGGTGAGGGTACGTATTAGGAAGCTCTTTAATCGAACACCTAATCCCGCCCGCCTCGATAGCGACGTCTACTAATGATTAGGGAATTTGTTCGTATTTGATATGTTATCGATTTTTTGCATGATCCTAGCATGTGAATTAGACTATGTCGGTGAACATGTAGCAATCAGTTATGCCGATTTGGGAATTTAGGAATGAATTATATATGAGAGAAAGCTAGAAAATCATACAATACAATGATTAAATAAAACTAAACAAGATTACAAAGGATTACATGATCTATGTCGGAAATATGTCCAAAACAAAGATTTGATGAAAATAAATAAGATAATTTGACAAATTAACATCGATATTAGAGTTAATAGTTGATTAAATACATAATTAGGCTACGTCGAGATGAGAAAGGAAGTTCGGAGAAAGAAACCAGCCCAGAACAAGCGCATCAGCAGGTGCGTCCTCTAGAAGAGGCGCAACACCTGTTGCGTCTGTTCTTGAGTTGGGTTCTGGCTGCGTTTCTTCTTGACGTCTGATGACTACTAAAAAGGTTTTATTAAAAGGTTTTGACTTAAAATTGATTTTGGATTTATTTCCGACATAGATCTTACATTAGATGAATAAATAAATAAATAATAAAAAGACGGGATTAAACACCCTCAAACTTACATGTTGACAAAACGAGATATGAACTAAGTTATGTTTTAGCGACAGCTCGACTTGAATGTATGCAGAAAGTGCTCTTGTTAAAGGACTAAAGTTGATTGATTAAGTTGATTAAGGTGTAGTTGGTCAAATTGGTCGGTCAATGCAAAACGTGACGGGTACCCATAAAGATCTGAGCTTACGTGGTCGGTTGATCAAGCACGTAGATGTTGATAGCTTAGAGTAAGGTCTAGAATGCAAAGAGAGAAAAGAAGGGGCAGAACACTCGCGTGCTTTAAAAGTGAGAACGGGGCTCTCCTTTTATAGTAAAAAAATGCAAAGAGTTTAAGAACAACTCAAACTTATCTCGAAAATATTCTGAAATTGAGAAAACAGATGGGGAAGAGGCGCAGCAGGACTGCGACCCTTGGAAGAGGCGCATCACCTGCTGCGTCATTTCCCCTAAGGTTTCCTACTAGGGATGTCAATAGGGCGGGGTGGGTGCGGAGGATGGGCGCATCCGCGAATTATAAAGCGTACCCACACCCGCCCCACGACCCGTGCGGGTTGAACTTTTTAAACCCGCACCCGCCCCGCGGGGACCTGCTAACCCGCCAAATTACCTTTCTCCTCATAATTTTTTTTTTAAAAAAAAACAAATTATGAATCTAAACATATTAAGTTTCGTACGACTTATAGAAATAGTATCTGGAAAGTGGTATGAAATAATTTCACATTCAATTAACTAGTACATAAGTTACCAAACAAGTCTATTTTATTAGTTTAGCCTTTATCTTTTTAAAATAATCATTTTTGTAAAATTTTACCTAGCTAGATGTATACTATAGGTGAGCCGGAGAACATTAAGACGGGTATAAGCGGGGCGGGGACATGCGAGGCGGGTGGTGTGGGGCGGAGTGGGGCGGGGTGGGTATAGGGCGAGTCTCATGTGATACCCGCACCCGCCCCACGACCCGCGACGAACGTCACTTTTGATACCCGCCCCCGTCCCACCACCCGTCAAATCATTACCCGCACCTGCCCCAAGTGGAGCGGGTGTGGGGCGAGACCCGCCAAGACTCGCCCCATTGACATCCCTATTTCCTACCACGGAAGAAAGATTTCCACGTTTCTATTAAGGAATTATGCTTGATCTATACTTCCATTTAAAAAGATAATACGAGATAATTTTATTAAAAAGATGGAATTTGAAATATATAATAAAATAATCAGAATATTTCAGAGTGTTCCGACTCGGTGTTTTAAAACAGTTTATAGAAAATGAAGCGGTTTTCGACCTAGACTCCAAATGAACTCTAATGACAGTCAAAATGACCATATCGGCTCGTAGATGACGACCAAGGGGTAGACACAAGTGTTTGAGCTATCACTTGACGATAAACTTACGAACTGTCATAAATCGTTCCGCGTACCAAACATGCGGCTCAATCATCACTGGGTGGTTGGCGGAAGGTGTAGAACTGAGGTATCGACAATAATCTTGGTTAATTTTGTGATTATTGTTTGTTTATTAAACTATACTTTGTTATTTCTTCGTTGAACATTAAATATAACTGTTGCTGTGGTTTAATTGTTATTAGGTTTTTGGTAGAATTTGGGATTATTTGTGGTAGATACCTTGGTTAATTTGCGATTTTTTGTCGGTTTACTTAACTATACTGTCATTATTTGTGGTAGAATCGTGATTCTGTATTGGTGAGTTTGCAAAGATGATCAACTCTAAGGTCTAATAGTTACTGAGTCTGTAAGATAAAATGGCTGAGTCTGTCAATATGATAAACTTTTAAGTCTGTAAATATGAGTGAGTCTTAAACATAAAAAGACTGATCTGACTTGGTATGTCTGTCTACATGACTGAGTCTGTAAGATAAAATGAAATTGTCTGTAAATATGAAAAATTGTGAAGTCTGCAAATATGAGTGAGTTTGATACATAAAGCGACTGATTCTGAACTGGGTTGTTTGTAAGATAAAATGAAATTGTCTGGCATATGATAAATTGTTCAGTCTGTAAATATGGCTGAGTTTGTAACATAAAACGATTAATTCTGAATTGGTGAGTCTGTCTACATGACTGAGTCTGTGATTATTGTTGGTTAACTTGACACCACATAGTTAAGTTAATTGTTGGTGGTGACTAATTATTGTTGGTGGTCTGTCTACATGACTGAGTATGTGATTATTGTGTGTCTACATGATTGAGTCTGTGAGTCTGTCTACATGACTGAGTCTATGATTAATTTTTGCTTTTTTCATGGTTGATTATCATAATACGATTAATTAACAGAAGCAATCTGGGATTATTTGTGAGTATTGGATAGAGTTTAGTTGGTTAAGTATTGGATTGGAGTCTGTGAGTCTGTCTAGATGACTTTGTTTGTAGCTCAATGATGAAAAATACCTTAATAGTTTGCGAGCTGTTTTGTTTTTGTTATACATGAACGGTAAGTGGCCATTTAAAAAAAGTAATTAAGCCGCCACATTGTCTACCAATGAATGGTGTGTGTGTTCATCTATTTGAAATGCAGTTTTAATTAGTGCTTTATGATGACTAAACCTCATTGGTTTGAGAACAATGTCACTTGTTCCCTAGCTCATTTATGTATTTCAGGGGGTAGCATGGTCTACGTTCATTGTGTGTGTAGGTGGCATTATTACTTGTCATAACTCTATGATGAGGCCTACTACGCCTGAGAGATTATGTACTCTTTCTATTATTATTAACTGAACAGTGATTATGATTGAATAATTCTGAACTCTTTAACTTAACATGAACCTTTACACTTAACATAAATATTTCAGCTGCTTGTTAGAAATGATATTCCCCCCCTCTTTCTTCAATTACATGGAGCATTTACCTATTCACTTACCTTATGAAGCGAAGGCTGGAGGACCTTTTCAATATCGATGGATGTATCCATTTGAGAGATTTCTTAATCATTTGAAAAAGAAGGTTGGCAACAAAGCTCGGGTCGAGGGTTCCATATGCAATGCTTTTTTGTTAGAGGAATTTCAAATTTATGTTCCCTGCTATATTTTGAAGATCACATTGACACAAAAGCAAAGGACTTGGAGGTTGGTGTGAATTCCGATAACCAACTAGATTCAAATATACCCGAGTTGTTCAATGATGACTAGGGAAATACTAGCGAGAAATGTATACAGAGGTACTTAAATGAAAAAGAGTTTGAAGAAGCTCATTTTTATGTGCTAAGAAATTGTGGGCAATTTTTAGAGACTTATTGTAACACCCCCATAATCCGTTATTTTTGAAAATAGAGTTTTTATGTAAAATTCGGAACATGGATGTGTCACAATTGAACCAATTGTAGTAGAAGTATTTAAATCATGAAATTCAATGGATAAATGTCTACGTGAATTAAAAACCAAAGAGTAAAATCCGATTACAACCAAATCCAAATGTTTGCGGAAGCGAATAAGTTTGATGATACAAAATAAAGATAATTGTCTAAACATTGGTTTTCAACAAAAACAATAACGCGCGCTCTCCCGTGTTTCCCACGTCCTAGTTCCTTGGAATACCTGTCACACGATCTGCTCTCACATTAATGGTCATAGCGAGTCCAAAAGAGGACAAAACAAAAAGGGGTCAACAATCGTGTTGAGTAAGGTAAACAATCCAATAATGAAAATAAAGAATTTTAATTGATAATTTACACGCTATAAAAGATACGATAAAATTTAGAAGTTCCAAGGATATATAGGTAAATCCGAATTTTAAACTAACATGGCTTTAAACTTCTCATAACACTTCCCTTTCGAAAAAAACATTTGTTTCGTTAAATTTGTAAGTAATGGATAGAGGTTGTATGGAGTGGATCCCCTCGCCCTAGTCCGGATAAGACGGGGTTCTCCAAACCATGTACTAAACTGTCCTAAAATCCCGAGTGTGCACACCCCTCAATGGGCCAACCCCAAAGAGGAAGACTGGAGGACGGGGTTCAATCAACTAACCCCCACCAAAAGCTCTGTATAGG
This sequence comes from Heliosperma pusillum, assembly GCA_022085475.1. NCBI lineage: Eukaryota > Viridiplantae > Streptophyta > Magnoliopsida > Caryophyllales > Caryophyllaceae > Heliosperma > Heliosperma pusillum. The sequence continues at coordinate 64,415 of JAIUZE010007554.1, read as the reverse complement.
AGGTCCCTTAAAATTTTGGAACAACCTACCCCTGTACCAAAACCGTTTAAACCAACATCAAAACCTTTCAAGCAATCGCTTTCATTTTATTGAATTCCAACATTTAATCACAACCTTACCAAAGGTAAAAACGGTTTTGGTTTTAGAAACTTAAATCCTTTCATTTGTCCAAACACAATTTCTCTTTTCAACAAGTCAACCAAATCATAATGCATAAACATTCATTTCAAGGACAATACTTTAAGAAATTAACAAAACCATTTCATCATTATAAACGTACCAACATTCAAACCATATTCGGTAGTATAAAGATAATGTATGGACAATGTTCTCGTACCTTATAATTACGTTGATGAGCGGTTATTAAAAGGCTTCTTCTACGAATCCCGGTTCTAAAATATATAATAAAAACATCAATTACTAACGTACCCAAGTTGGTTCTTAACTATCTTGTTTTACACTACTAGAATTATACGGTTCCTATTATATTAAGTTTCGTTAACTAACTCATCCTACTCTATAGTCTATAATATGCTTTAAGCATAAGACCGGGATGTATATGAATAATTTATTAATTCTTTTTTTTTTTGGTTTAGTAAAAAATTATGCATGCAATGATATTAAGCAAGTTATATTAACCTAACTACCCTTCACGATTTTTCAGCCGGAAACAGAAACTTTAAATTGTTATATCTCCTTCGTTGATAATTACATTGATATAAGGTCAGAGGGGTTGGAATCTTTAAGATGTCCTATAACTATAAGGATCAAATCTTGACAGTCCAAAAATCGACCCTAAGGCCTCTGAAATCGCAGTTTAGTAAAACGTGGCAGTTTCCGAGTCACAAAATGTTTTGGGTTGGTTCGGGTATTTAAATAGTCGAAATATCATTTTACAAAAGACCAACATGCATATTTTTCATTAAAGTTTATCATAGTCAAATATCAAGCATGTATCTTTAGTATAAATATATTTACTAGAGGTCTTTTCGAAAAAGGTAGCTTTTCAACTATCGATCTAGTGAACAATGTTTTATCAAAGTTTCCAGATTGTCAATTTGTATTTCAAAAATAGTATAAAATCAAATACTTAATATTTTTGGACAAAACTAATGCCAATAGCTCCTATTTTAAGTCTACCATCGTTTATGTTTATACAACGTTAGCCAGAAATAGGTTTAAGGTGGACTAATGGTCGGATCTTTAACAGGTGGTCAGAATATGAGTCACAAAATGTTCTTAAGTGTGTTACAAAGATTATAAACTCAAATGAGTTGATTCTAGGCCCTAATATGCTCTATATTCATTGAAGTTTATTTTGGTAAAAGGGTTCGTCGTCATTAATCCTTTAAGTTACTTTTTAAGACCCAAATATTAGGACATGCAGACTCGATTTGTCCAGAATCACGTTTTAGTGTATGATTTTTCATTTATAAACGACATGGTATTCTGACAAACTTTTGTCCACTGGTTATAGACAGGAAGATGTACGACACATATTATTTTCACAGCAATATAACAAGCTTAAGTCCGATTTATCTTCTGTTAATTATCAACCTCCAGATTTGACACTTTGATGATTGTTATGTGTATAGGTTCTTGCATGCATGTATGGAGACTCTTATAGTTCGTTTTAAGATTTATTTTACTCAAGATTAGGTGGTGAATGAGAATAAAATGCTAAAAGTGTAGTGTTTTAGCCCTTACAAGGTGAAGAACTTTGTGTTTAGGCAAGATCCTCCTCCTAGCTTTCTCTTCTCTTATATCGGTTCTTCCTTGCTCTTCCTCTCTCTATATTTTGTTTTTGTTGTTTTGATTTGAATGAAAATCCGATGGGAGGTAGAGTGAGGAGTAAATAGAAGGGGTTATGGGAAAGGTAAAAAGAAGAGTTTTGGGAAGAGGATGAGTATGGGGGGCACATGCATGGGAAATGGGAGTCTATTTTCCTCATTATGGCGGCTAGGATTTCGTGCAGGTGGTGTTGAGTCAGGTTTTCGCGTGACGGAAAAAGATGCGCGAGACGGTGTTTTATGAAACTTCGAAACTCAATACGTTTTACCAATTATCGACACAAGAATTATATATGTTCTTTTCTCGTTTTATCATGGGTGAATTTATTTAAGGATTGTATTTTACTATTATTTATTCTTAATGTTTGACGATAATATTTATTATTAAATTTAGCGATTCAGGGTCGCGGTAATTGTATCGTTACCAAATTTTTCCATTTTATCTTTTATTGATTTTAGCTTCTTAAAATTTTTTATTATTATTATTTTTAAATTTCCTTTTTATTTTATTGACGGATTTTACGGGTATTACACTTATGAAAAGTAAGTTATTAGTTCATTATCACACAATTAATTTTTTATAATCAAATTAGTTCATTATTATATTATAGGTAATACGTACATTACTTAAACATGTTTTGGGTACTTATAGGGAATTTGAGACATACATCAAACTCACATATCATGATGTCACGTCTTCTGATGATGTTTGGAGCAAACAAGACAAAAGTTTTTCAAAATGGTTGCGAAATGAAGTAAGTTCTAATATATTTTAAAAAAATAAACAATACATTTAAATTTCTTATTAACTAATATTGAGAAGATAACATCGTAATATAATTAATATATTGTTTTATTGATATATAGGCTTATAGATTGAAGGATCCTTTCATTAAAAGCTCTAGCAGGGGGTCCAAGTAACTGGGTGAGGACCTAGAGAAGATATTCTATCAATGGCTATAAATTTCGTGCTTTTAAGGAGGGAGTTGATGTTCCGAAAGCTACTATAAGCAATGGGGTTTGTGTGAGTTCTACTGAAGAGCTGGACTACTACGGAAACCTTAATGAATTAGTTGAGCTTGCTTATTATACCGAGCACAAGATTTATAAGGTCATATTGTTTAAATGTGATTGGTTTGATAATTCCCCACAAGGAGTTAGTATACATAAGGTATACGGACTTGTCGATGTAAACTTAAAAAAGAAACTTCGTGGATATAACCCATTCGTGGCAGCTTTCCAAGTCGATCAAGTGTTTATGCTCTGTATCCAACCAATAAGAAAGATAATAAATGGTCCGCAATTTTTAAAATCAAGTCAAGATCGCATGTTGATGCTCCTGTTGATGAAATTGTCTTCCAAGAAGATGTGGTTGTCAGTAGTCGGTCAATTTCACCAATTTTGGTGGAAGAGACACGGAGTGAGGATGAATATAAAGTGGTTGTTGAAAGGGGTGAATGGGAGTATGACAAGGACATCGGTGAAGAAAAGGAAAAAGATGATGAAGATGAAGAAAGCCGAGCAGTGCAAAATGAGGAAGATGAGGAAGAAGTCGGAATGCTTTTTTCAGATGATGAAGCTTTGTAGATTTGCAGTGATAGTGATAGTGAGGGGCACTTGTTGTAATTCTAAATTATTGTTCTAATGAGTTTAGTCAAAATTCAATCAAATTTGAAACTTTACATTGTAATTCAAAAAGTTTACTCACGGTTTTTATATATTAAACCACCTAACAATTTGCATTGTATATAGCTATTACTTATGGCAGGTGGGTTTATAAACCGGCTCATAGGTAACACTAGTCGATCTAGTCCTGAGGAGGAGAACGAGTATGAGAATGAGCAGGAGGCCTCGGATGACCAAGAGGAGGTTACGATTCCGACTACGCAGCAAAAGGGCACGCGAGTGATTCTGTCTCGGGATCCCAACATAGGTCATTAGTAAGTGTCTCATAGGTAAATTTTATTATTGTTAACTTTACTTTATTATAACTTTTACGCTAAATTTTATTATAACTTTTATTATCGCTAAAGTTCTAATAGGTATCTTTTTAAGGTGGGATGACAGGCCGATCAAGCAATACGTTACTTGGTCTTTCATTCGTACCATCGGCACAGAGTACTTCACCAAATGGAGTGAAGTGAGTCATTCACAGCGTATGCGGATGTACGATTACTTTCAGGTATATTTTATTACGGTTCTAGCTATTACTAAAAAGTAATTGTTTTCATTCAAACGTGATGATGTACGATTTTAGCAATTACTAACAAGTTGTTTATGATGAAATAGAATCATGTGAACTCCGTCGATCGGAACTACGACCCAAAACCCGAATGGCAGAAAAAGGTCACGAGGCGGATTACCTCACTTGTTGGTGGCCTTAAATATAACAAGAATAGGCCGGATTGGGTGCCTGAATCTTGGTGGGGAAACCATTAGAAAACGGTACGAAACCGATTCCGAATTTACCACGAAGTCCAAAATAAACAAGGTAAATAGACGGTCGGGTGGCGAGAAAGCTTTTGGCACCCATACGGGCCATACTCTAGGACGGAAGAGTTGTTCCGATGCATTTAAAGAATTGGTAAGTTCTTTATTTTTTCCTTCACAAATTGCTTATTATAAATGAATAATATTGCCGATATACTACTTAGTGTTTTTATACTACTTTCAGGTTGATCCTACGATGTACAAGTTGTTTGAGAAGACAAAGAAAAACAAGAAGGGCGAATGGATTAATTCTAGAGTTGCTGAGACAGACGTAAGTTTGTCTAATTGCTAAGGAGTTTTTTTTAATCCAACTTTAACACTGTTTATTTGCTTCTCTTTTTTTTTATCACTTACTCTTTTTATACTACTTTTTTTTTTCAGGAAGCTTACACCTAAGAGATGAGTCAGTGATAGGCTATCGCACACCTAATCAAAGATAAATACCCTAGATACAAATGAATGTAGTAATAGGGGTCGAACACAAGGAGACGGGAGTTGCTAACAAGTTGTTATGGAGTGAATTCTATCAAAGTCGGTTATCAATTGGTTTGATTCGGTTTACTAAACAACAATAATAATAAATAAAGAGTCTAGGGAGTTCGGGTCACACATGCAAATTATGTAAATGCTCAAGTCAAACTAGGAAATTGATAATAACGATAATTGTTTAGGCTAAAGACACCCACCTCTCGATATTAGTGTCAACCATAGATCGGGTCCTAACGAACTCTCGCTTTGGCTAGGTCGATCTAATAACACATGCTTAGTCTAATTCAATTCCGTGCCTCTCGACTTATAGAAAGAATTAACGAATTTAATCAAAGATTGTGATCAATAATCAAATACTAACAATACAATGCAAGCATGTGATATAAACAACTATTTGATATTATAACATCTCATTTCAACAATTGAAAATATTATTTATGCATGGCTTCCCTAGTTCCCTAGACAAAGTAACTACTCTTGCATAATGATCACTAATCTAATGACAAATGATAAAGTAAACATGATAACTAACTACTAATGGAAATGACAAATGAAATATCAAAACAATACAAGAAATAGAATTACCTCAACAAAGGAAATAAAACTTGGAGTTGAAAAACACAATGGAACTAAATAACTTGCAAATGAATTTGTAATATGAATTGAAATACTTAAAGGAATTATTTGTAACAACTAATGGAAACTAAACTATTCTAAACCTAATTTAATGACTAATGACATTATGTAAAAGAGTGTTTTTAGAGTGTAGAATGATGTACAAGATGATAAAAAATATGTGAAAAGAATGCCCCTAAGTGTCGAAGTCCCTCTCCTTTATATAGGGAGAGGGACTTGAAACTTAAGATTTCACATAGACCAAACCCCGATCGGGGAATGGGAACCCCGATCGGGGTTTCAGTAACCCGACTATATTTGCTTAATTGCTCCATTTAATGCTTTAAGAATCCTAAGCTATGCCTTTAAGCACCTTAATTCTCCGGTTAATTGCAGAGTTTTGGGATTCCTTGAGCATCCAAAGGAGCATCCTATGTTGAGTTGTGGATTCCTTGCATTGGGCTTCATTTTTGGTTTCTCATTTGCATTTCAATCCATTTCACAAATATTCATGCTTGGCTTGTCATTCTCCATTCTAACCTTCCATGGCCCATTTTGCTTCCATTAGCTTCGTGGACTTTGGTGCTTGCTAATGTGCTAGGAAAAAGCCTCTAAATGCTTAGATTCCTACAAAATGTAACAAACACAAGCAATACACGTCGAACACGTAATTAGCTCACAAACACATTAAAAGAAGTGCAATAATCAAATAAACTGAGCTAAAATAGGGAGTTAAGCTATATATAAAATGGACTCATCAGTCAGCCAACGCCAAGTGGCGAGATCCCAGATGAGTTCCGTGCATACTATAAAGCTGCCAAGGGTTTCGATAAGAAGTCGAGGCTATTCGGGGTCGGAAACAAGGGGAAAGAAGTGTGGTATGATCCACCTTGCATCAAAAGTGCACGCACATCTTTCTCTTACAATCCTACCGATTACACTCAATTCGCATGTGAAAATGCTCAAATGAATGAGCAATTGAGTAAACTTGCGAATGAACGAGAAGATGAGCGAGCTGCCCGACTTGCCATTGAAGCACAAGTACGGGCCACTCAAAAAAAAAATGTAGCGCCAAGACGAGTAGATTGAGGCCATGCAAGCGGCGTTGATGGCGTTTCTTCCCCCGGGCTCGTGCCATTTCCCTCCTCGACGTCGAAGAAACGACAACGCGGACGACGGACACGGCTTTGGACGGGGTTCCGTTACCCCTTTAGGTTAGTAATTTGTCATCTACTTCAGTTACTGTTTATGTCAAAGACATTAGTTTTGTCTAAGTTAGTGAATCGGTTGAATTTGTGAGTTTGTAAGAAAGTTGTATGAATTTGTTTAACTATTTATGTAATGGAGTTTTTTTTTTTCCAATTTCCATCGATCTTCCGCCTTATTTTTGTTGCCTTTTGTTGATTCCCGCTCATGCGGTCGACGTGAGAATGAATTGGCGGTCGACAAATGTATTTTCTGTATTGCATATTTTGTTGAAATTTTTACCGTTTAAAACAATGCAATATACGTATTGTGCCTGAACAGTAGGTTGTTGTTTCCCGTTATTGGTACTGCACTGAAACAAGATCCAAAGGGGCTGATTTCAGGCCAAGAATGACGCCCCAACAGCAGCAACTCGAGCATGGCTCAAGTGACACTAAAACTAAGCTAAATGACACCTAAAACCGGGCTAGGGATAGGACGGTCCCGGAAACCGCTTTGCACAACCAAGTGCAACCAAGACTCAACGAAACAACAACAAATTAAACTCGACACAAGTAGTTGTTCTTCTCATTTGAGGGGCTGTTTTGGAGGCTTTATTTTGTGGGTTTAATACAATGGGAGGTAGATGGATATGACTTAGACTAGACCACACAGCAGGTCTAAGCCTCAAGGTAGTTTCGCCCAAGCACACAAGCATAGGACTCAACCCCGCTCCAATGGCTCGAAGCCCTTGGAGGTTCTCCAACACATAGTAAAGAGGAAGGGTGTCCAAGCACACAAGCAAAGAGTTAAGGGTTTTTAAAACCTTCTAAAAATTCATTTCATAAACTGGTTTGAGGACAAACGTTTTTGAACAAAGGGAGTTTGCAGCGAAATAAATTCCAATTGTTTTGAAAATCTCAGCAGAATCGGGCCAACTTTAAATGATCATATCTTGCAGTTTACTTGGTCACTTTTTGTGTTCTTTATATTCTTGAAATCTTGAATGAGTCTTCTTTCACATGGTTTTTGAATCAACAACATTCATTTAGTACATTGTTCACAATCGAGCTTCAAAGACTGTCACACAGAATGATGTTCTGTTTTTCTGAAAATGACCCGTCAGCACTAAAACTTGAATAACTCAATATTTAATGGATATTTTTGGTTGATTCTTTTTGTATATGGAAGCTAACATCCTTATTTTTCATTTGAGTCATCATGGGCATTTTTAATCGACTTGAGCTAAGAGATATGATTTTTTAAATTTTCTGCTGCTGCACAAGAAAACTGTTGTACATTCAGTTCTGACCTGAACTTACTCAAAGGCTCATAACTAAAGATCCAGGCATTATTTTTGAATGATTCCAATTGGAGGATAAAGATAACATCTATAGATTTAAATTGAGATATCCATGGGTCATGAGAGTAATCCTAAGGCAAAAGTTATGAAGCCTGAAAGTTGATGCTAGTTGCTGAACTGTTACAACAGTTTTCATCAATGACCTATTGTCACTCAAAAGTCAATATCTAGAGCTCAACGCATCATTTGAGGTTGATTATTTCTTGAGGTGAAACCTTACATTCATATCTTTGATATGAGCTATCATGAGCATTATAATTCACCCTGTGCAAAGAGTTGTGTAACCTACAAGATATGACTGATTCAAGAATGCTATTCTAAGGTCTTGTTGCTGCCTGTGTGCAATGAGGGCACTCCTGCACATTTGGCACGCCTGAAATTGCACACCAAAGTAGGACTTGGACCTTAATTGATCCCCAATTGTGTGAGCATCATGAGGCAACAATAGGATACCTTTTTGTGTAAAAGAATACCCAAAGCTGCTGAAACATAAAGTGGTCCATGGAAAGCGACACTTTGTTCTTATCTTCACCTTGTCTCCTCCTTATTGATAACTACTGCAAGGAGCTTAATTGAGCCACAAAAGAAGACAAGGCAACACCTATTTCTTGTCTCAAACAGTAGGAATTCAGTCCTTCATTGCATTTGTCCTACTTCTCTTTTGAATTCAGCCATTAGATTAAAGTAGTTGATTATCAATGGTTAGATGGTCTTCTAGGTTTTAGTTTGCTAAACTTTGTAATGCCTATTTAAAGGCTTATCCTCCTTGTTGTAAATCAGTTTATGAAATGAATTTTTAGAAGGTTTTAAAAACCCTTAAGCCTTTGCTTGTGTGCTTAGACACCCTTCCTCTTTGCTATGTGCTGGAGAACCTCCAAGAAGAGACAGGATAGAGGTCGCCATCACTGTTGCTCCTCAAAATCGTTTTCCCATTCGTTAAATCCTTCACAGAAAAACCACACGGATCAAATTCGACGGACACATTATTTTCTTTTGTAAATTGTCGAACGGAAATCAAGTTTTTAATAATTTGTGGGGCATAGAGGACACGGTTAAGGTGAAGGGCATAGTGTGGGGTTGTAATGTGGGAGCTGCCGGAACCATGAATTGGAATACTTGAGCCATTACCGACATAAATAGACTTAATAGTGCTAGAATTAAAAGGGGAACGGAGCATATCTTGGTCAGAAGTGAGGTGGGATGAAGCTCCTATGTCCATAAACCACGGACCCTCGGCCGGATTTAGAGATATGGCATGGAAGGCTTGACCCAAATCGGTTGGTTGTGACGACTCATCATTCGTCAGCTAGGCCTGGCCATAGTTGCGAGATGGGGCTGGAGCACGATAATAACCCCGATTAGGGGCAGTAGCACGCGACTGGAGTTGGGGCCAAGGGTTAGCCCAACCAGGGTAAGTGGGGTAGGGGCACGGTGGTGGTGCCCAAGCAGCGTCCCACGGTGGTGGTGGCCCCCATGGTGAGGCCGCGGAAGCAGGTTAGGGAGGGGAGGCAGTGGCATTCGAACCTTTATTGTTGGATTGACGGTTGTAATTTTGGCCTACCTTATAGTTACGCTTATTATTGTTATTATTATTATTACGATAATTGGTGTTGTTGTTATACCTGGGTTGAGGATTTGTCGAAGCAGCAGCCGAATCGGACCACGTGGGGGACTCGGCAGAGGGGATTGCAGGAGCAACCATAGCAGCGGGGATATGAACCCTAGAATTAGTAATATTATTTCCCTAATTAACAACCTAATTCTCTCTTAATTAGTCACAATTACTCTTATTTCTAGTTAGCTATTATTAGATCTAGTCTTTCTCTTAGTTATTAGTGAATATTTGGGTTGTAATTTGAAGAGAATATGAGACTTTTTCTTCCATTATTAATTATTAATTCAAGTTTTCATCTTTTATTATATGTTTGATAAATTTCTCATCTTTATTTCATTTACTTGTCATTTAATTACTCTTTCTTATTTGTTTAACGGAATTACTTTTTCACATACAGATTTTACTCTTTCACCTACACTTTTTCATAATGTTTCCATCTCATACCCCTCTCCTAAGCATAATTCCTCTTTTTCTTGAAGATAATCAAATTAATTGATACGGAGTATATACATCTAGCTTAAAACCGAATCTAAAAATTTGAACAATGAATTATAATTCTACGATTAGTTGAGTAATTTTGTTTTTTAACAATTATTAATACATCTTTTTTGAAATTATTAGATCTATGCTTAAAAATTACTGTTTATTAGAGTTTGACTGTGTGCAAGATTACAACAAATTGATTTAATTAAAATTTAGTTGGTAATTGGTGTTGCCATAGTCTTTTAATCCACCCATTGTCTCTTAAAGTCAAACTATATACCTACTACAATACTACATGCAAATGCTGAGAGAAATACTTACTCCTCTGTAACCATAGGAGATGTACCATTGATAATTGTCGTACTTGCTTTTTTGCTGTGTTGTTGTTATTGTTGTTTTGTTTTTATTTTTTTCTGTTTAAAATATTATTTAATTATTGCGGAAATGGGAGAGGCTGACTACAAGCCGGAGGTAGACCGGAGCGATGTCGCCGGCGACGGGACTTATCGGAGCAGTTCTGGGGTAGGGTTAGTGATGAAGGTAGGTGAGAGAAGAGAGAAAAAATCAATTGGATAAAGATAGGAAAAATGAAAAGGGTATAATTGTAAAAGACGTATGTGAAAGAGTAAAATTCGTATGTGAAAAAACACGTCCCGTTTAATTAGTTTACATGTTGAATATGTTTTCTCTTGCTAGTTTTGTATTAAATTTTTCATCTTTAATGTTTTCCCTTATTAATATGAGTGAGTAGTGTTTTATTAAGGTATATGAGGGATCTTTTGTAGGTTCTTTGGTTTGAATGTGGTTTTGGATGTAAAAGTTGAGTCTTTTTGACAATTTCTATATTTTGTGCACACCAAGTGTTTGTAGAAATGCTAGAATGAGTAGTTCAAGCATTTCCTTCATTTTATTGCTTGCCTAAGCGAGAGTTTGACTTGTTTGATGCTTAATGTGTGTTCATAGGAGTCTTGGGGGAGGTTAGGACGAGAACCCAACCGAACTTAGGCAGGGAACCGTCTCTCACCGAGAGGTGGAGGCCTACCGTAACTCACCGTTAGACCAACTTCATCCTCTACCATATTCGACCCTAACCTCATTAGTGAACCCATTCGCCTTAGTTCTTTGCTTCCTTGTTAGTCTTGGTTAGTATTAATCATCATCAACTTGCTATTAGCTAGAATTAAACTAGAACTTAATTAAACCGTCTTAGACCCATAATTACCGTCCCTAGGGATTCGACCCATTGCAATACTCAACGATATCATCGTACACTTACGAGGTAATTTAAAACATACATCACACTTACACCTTCAGATTCTAGTAATTTTCCGGTCCGCTTCAATAGAAAACAATTTCCCATTGCTGTTTGCTTTGCGATGACAATAAACAAAAGCCAGGGTCAGTCATTATCTGAAGTCAGTATTTATCTTCCAAGACTGGTTTTCATTCATGGACAACTTTGTGTGGCGATCTCCAGGGTTACAAGCAAACAAGGTCTGAAGTTATTAACTTGCGACAATAATAAGCGTACATTGAATACGACAACCAACGTAGTTTACAATGAAATTTTTGGGTGTTTGTAATGTTTAAGATCTTTTACAATTTGTAATATTGTTTCCATCGTATATTAGTGATTGCTAACTTAAATTATATGTACGCCGAGTCTCAAATTCAGGTCTAATCACGGCATTGAACAATTAATCACGCTTATTTATATGCTAACGTATATTATGATATCGCCGCCTATTACGACCCGTGCATTTTTTACACGGGTTTAAAACTAGTTTATAATACCATTTCAAAGAATTAAAGGGCATATTATTTCGTAAAATTTGGAAGAAAAGTACTCCGTAGTCAAATTCGAATGTTTCTTGGATAAGACTTAAGTTAATTGTAATTGTATGTCAACAAATGTGATTAAATGAAATGATGAATATAAATGTGAATCTAAAATCGATCCAAATGTATTCCGACTTTTAACTGGAAAAAAGGAGTGGCAGGGTGGAGCGGTAAGTGTTCGAATCTGAGTGTCCGTGACCAATTGGAAGAGTTGAGTTGATGATCGATGTACCGTAGCGGCGACTTTTCCATCTTGAATCTCATTCTCTAATTACCCCACTTGTCTCATCCATTTTGCTACACTTACTACAATTCCCGTTATTCTTTAGAGTTAACGATGATTGCCGAAGACCTCGGCATCGAAGCCAAAGAGGCCGCCGTCCGCGAGGTGGCTAAACTCCTTCCGGTGCCTGACCTTCTTCAGTCTATTTCCTCTATTAAGGCTGATTACATTTCTCGCCAGCAGGTACTCTTTTTTTTTTTTTTTTTTTTTTTTTTTTAAAATTGTTTTCGAAATGATAATAATTCATGTCAGCCGACCCCAAATCATTTTGGTACATCAGATTAGATTAGATTCTGCTTTGTGTTACTGGATTCGCTCACTTCTTAATCAATCACAAATGTGTATCCTATCATGCCATCTGCTTATATATATCTACGTATGTATGGACACCTTATTAGAGCTGTGGTCACATAATCGTATCAAATTAGGCAACACTGTTTGTACCTAGCTATTGTCGTGACGGACTCAAACGACTCAATTGGCAACAGTCCTGTTCCCGTGGCTACAACTGTTGTCTGCTTGCTTTGTCTCCTTCGAGATAGTGATGTTATAGCCTTTAATTGTGTAAAAGGCTGCCGAATTGATATAGATGTATAATGTATTAGATAGTTATATAAGTCAGTTATGGACTTTAGCTTTAAGACTTTGGCTACGTGTTACTGCTTTGCTAGCAGTAGAGTTATAGATAACTGCTGAGTTCGGTTTACAACTTCAAAGCCTTTGTTTAGAAATGATATCAGGTGATTGTTTGAAACCTTATATGAGCTGACTCAAAGAAAATATTGAAAAATGAGAAGAAAATGATGCTCGTTAAATTGTTAAACCTTGAAAGACTACTCAAAAAACTTAATTCATAGAGTATACGTGTGAGATAGGAATATGTGAAAGTTATACTCTTATCAAATCAAATACAAAGTATATAAAAAGGCAGTTCCTCTAAAAGTCAGAGTGTCAGACGGACTTATTGTTCCCTCTTGTAGTTCAACTTCACTCAGAATGCCCCCACAATTTCGCAGGAAAGTAACTAACTCAACGCACGCGCGCACGTACTCACTATACACATGAATGTGTGCGCGAAGCCGCAAACACATACACACGCCTCCAGGAGCCCCTGCCCATATCTGTAATAATCGTTTACAGTCCACACTGTTTTCAGAATCCTAATGCCCATTAACCTCCCCCACCATTCATCCTAGGCTTTTCTTTGGAGCTCACGGGTTTGGAGAGATCCCCACTCCATATAGAAAACCATGAATTATAAATAGGGATCAAATACTCTACAAATTCGTCGTAACTGTAAGAAACAAGCATTGCCATCCCAGGTTTCTTCTTAAAAGCAACTTCAAAGATACCAATAGTGGTAAGCTTCGAAAACCTAAGTTATGTTAATTCGCATAGAAGCATGTAGTGCTGTCTGCCTATGTTACTCAGACTCGTTTAGAAGTATCCCACACAGGTGCGTGTCCAAGTGTCGGACTCGGCTATTTTTATGAAAAATATGCATATTTTTGTCTAAAATTAGGTGTCCAGGTGTAATACCCATGTCCGAGTGTCGAGTGTCGAGTGTCGGACACGGGTACACGAGGGAATTAGAAGAGGCGGAGTAACATAGCTAGTGTCTGCTGCTATGATATTAAATCATAGTACTGTTTGTGATTGCGGTATAGGCCACGACTCACGGTTACGTACTACGATGCAGTGGCACTCCTATGTTGTGGTCTATAACGCACTGGTACGTCCTTGTCGCCGTTTGTCTTGCCTTATTGGCTATAGAGCTGGCAAGTCTGACCCGACCCGAGTGACCCGACCCGAAACCCGAGCAAAACCGACCCGACCCGACCCGAGAATACTGCAACCCAAAACCGACCCGACCCGACCCGATGACGACCCGTAACCCGTTGACGACCCGAAAATCAGTGACCCGAACCCGACCCGACATTGACCCGACCCGATATTGACCCGATTAAATTGACGCTCTGACAATTATTAACCTTAATAATGATCAAAATGAAAGTGATTTATTGTTTAAATTGATATGTTTGACTTAATAATAAATTAATTAAACCAAATAATAATTTAAAACTATATTTAATGGAAAAATATTGAAATATTGCGAAAAAATAACCGGACCCGATTACGACCCGACCCAAACCCGACCCGACCCGATGTATCATTTGACCCGAAAATGACCCGACCCGATAACGACCCGACCCGAAAGGGTTGTCTGACCCGATACGACCCGAACCCGATACGACCCGAACCCGACATGACCCGACCCAAACCCGACCCGACTGACCCGATTGCCACCCCTAATTGGCTATATAGGTCTAGTTTCCGCTTTATTAGTATTGTATCAGCCAATATTGGCTATTTTGGCAGCGCTTTATATATCGGGAAATATGGGGGTTGTGTGCTGAAACATTATGTGTAACAGCTGATATTTAATACCATAGTTGCAGCAGACCTATCCGGCCAACCAGGAGACCACCCAAAATATGATATGCCTTGTCTGAGTCAAAAGATGCCACAAAGACATTGGACTACTAGAAATCACTACAACAACTTAATCATCAAGGCTACATTTTCATGAGACACATCTAGAATCATTTTTAAAAGAACTTTGTGCTGTGCTGGTTTAAATTCCTAAGCCTGATTTTTGTGTTTCTACTGTAAGCAGGCAAATGATGCTCAACTCAGCACAATGGTAGCTGAACAAGTAAGTACAAACGTGTTTCTTGCTCAAGTTTCTAGAAGTGTAGCTCTGCTAGTAGTATATACTGTATCATCACGTTCTTTACTTTTGCAATCATCCTACAGAGTAATTCTGGTACTGTTGTGTAATTGGGTTGGACATTATGCATATGTTATTCTCCTTTCATTGAAGAATTACCCCATTATCTATGGTCTATGATACTCTGACTTGTGTACGAGTGTGAGACACGGATACATATCCAAGTGCCGGACTTGGCATAACTAAAATTTCGAGATACTGGGACCCTGCCCTAAAATGAGGACACGGGTGCGGGTACACGTCTTCAATTCAAAATACACGCTAATTTGTAACATTCCAATTTTATTTTTACTATAATGGAAAGAAGTTCAACAAATAAGACTTCAAATAATTAAATATAGTACCAAACACCTTATAAACCTCTCTTCCTCTATTTTTGTGGTGCGAGCCTCACTAATTAAGTTCTCTTAGGAGAAGTGTCGGGCTAATAAGTGTCTGCTACGAAATCCATACCCATATCCATGTCGTGGCGTGTCGACACGGGTATGGTTCGAAAAGTGAAGAGTCGAAATAACATAGTCTATGGATGTACTTAAGTTGTTATATTAGTGAAGGTTGTCCTTAATTCAACATAGGAATAGAAATATAGAAATCTGTGATGCTGACCCAACCAAATCTTTTATTGTAGGTTGAGCAGGCTCAAGCCGGACTAAAATCGGTGTCCCTGTCAGAGAATACAATCAATGAGCTCCGTGAGAATTTTGTTTCTATTGAAAAGTATGTAGCCTGTGATACTGCTCCACTTGGAATATCACCATAGCTTTTTAGCGGCTAGTTCTGTTTCGGAATTTTGCTTTCAGAGGGGTTTCTTTAATATCTGCACACCCTTTTATTTAAAGGGAGGGTTTTCTAAGAAAGAGGAAACAGAAACAATGTACAAACTGAGAACAATAACCCCTAGGCTGATTGTGTCATGACTATATTTAGAGAACCCATTTCAAGACAGATTTACCTCTTATGTAATGCTTTGCAGTAAAATTAAAACGTTCTCACTCTCTTTGTCACTGTTTTAATTCTTCTTTTTAACCGTTCTGTAGCGAGGGCGGGCCTAAATGACTGGTCATAGGTGTACATCTAAACAATAAAGGATTTGGTAATAAATCTCTAATAAAAGTCCCATGGAGCTCATTGATTGTACAGAATAGTATAAAACCATTAATAGCCTTGAGAATACAATCATTGACTTTGAAAACAAAGTGGCGAACGGATGCATAACGCGTGGTTTCCTTGACATGCAATTTTATTTTTGATAGCTTGATATTTTCCAAAGATGATAGACTTATATATATATATGCTATATACTGAGTGAGTTTTTTAGCTGGGCTAGTCAGTAACTTACTTGTCTTATTACAGCTATTATTTCTCCTATTAATTTGTAACAGGTTATGTCAAGAATGTCAAACGTTGATTGAAAATCATGATCAGATAAAGCTGCTTAGCAATGCAAGGAACAATTTGAGTAAAACTCTAAAGGTAGAAGTAATTATATTTTTTTTATTGTTTATTTTTTTCCCCTTATCTATTCTATATTTAAGTAATTTGTGCAATGCATCATGATAGAGTAAAGCAAAACAACTCACTAAAGTGTTAACGCTTCTTTCTATTGTGAAGTACTAGTCATTCGATGCAGTTCTCAGCACAATAGCGCAATTTACCTCGGGTAATTTGGAAACAACCTCTTTGTGTTGTTAGCACAAGGGTAAGGCTCCGTACCTCCGACCCCCTTCACTTGTACCCGCAATTTGTGGGAGCCATCGAGGCACCAGGGTAATGATGTTGCTACTGCTGCTCTCCCCATGCTATATTTGTGTACATGATATACCACCTATTAAGTAAAGTAATGACTATGAATGTATCAATGCTGCTTGTGAGTTCTGACCCAGAAATTGGCATAGCCTCAGTATATAATTGTAAAAAAAGTTATCAAGGATTTAGAGATTACCACCACTGCTTTTATGACTGCCGTATTTATTCCAAATTGACCAAGATCAGTCCTCGATGACCGATCCTGAGATCAAGTATCAAACTTAGATCTAATACCATTCTCATAGGTAGATGCAAATTGGTCGCTGTATAAAACCATTAAAAGATTCCTTGTGTTGTGAAAAGGCATATTGACTGCTTCTTGGAAGATGGACATGGATATTGTGAAGAGTTTTGTGCCCTATGCATTGTAATAAATGTATGTTTCTTCAATCTCATGCAGGATATCGAGGGTATGATGTCTATATCCGTTGAAGCAGCTGAGGCACGAGAATCTCTAAGTGATGATAAAGAGCTGATAAATACATACGAGGCAAATTAATAGCTTTCAACTTTTTTCACTTCACGCTTTTGTATTTATGCTCTCTTTCTCAGCCCCTTTGTAATTTTTGTAGAGACTGACAGCTTTAGATGGAAAAAGGCGATTTGCACTAGCAGCTGTTGCATCACATAAAGAAGAGGCTGGAAGAATAAGGTCAGCCCTTTTATTTAGCACTTTAAAACCTTTCTGAAGTTGCAAAGGATTAGCAAGCTAACCAATTGTCACACTGGTTGGATGATACAATTCCTCTGCACTGATTTGCATGCAACTGTAACCCTGTCTAATCACATTGCTTGGAAATTTAAGTGCTCATTATGTAAAATGCGGAGTCATCTATTCACCTAGTCTTGATAAGACACTAAATGAAGAAATGGGAAGTTTGTCTGAACTTGGCCTTTTAGTATGGCACTGTCAATTGTATATCTTTCAGTTTGTTTGTAGTAAGTCTAGTAACCGTCGTTTCATTGATTGTGAGTTATATGACTATACCATGGTTTGCGGTATAGTCGCGATCACGGTAGCGGTAACGGTAACGGTGTCGTGGAATCGTCCTCGACTCGTCCGTTGTGGTCCATGTCGCGATTTTCGTATTGATATTTGTTTTACAAGCTTTTGTAGATATCTTATCATCTATTGGTGATTTCATATAAATTTAACATTAATTCTATTTAAATGGTTAATTTACCCAATGCTTCAAAATTTTTCAGAGCCTATCTTTACAAAATTTGGCCGGTACAAGTAATAACTCGAGTTCATTGCGGGCCGTATCGGGCCGAGTTGGCCGACACACGTTATAAATCGGTCTTCTCGGCCGATACTTTTCCGTTTTTAATTTACCCTATACATCTCGGGATATCTCGTATCGGCCAACTTCGATACCGATATATCTCGGGCATAGTGCGATACGATACGTCTCAACCAAGATTTTAAACCATGTTCTATACCTTTGAAGAAGGCAATATTGCTATGAATTTTTTTCTCATAATTAATTGTTTCTCGTAAGTATTAAGTTTGCGTTTGGAGAGGTGAGGTATTGACTTGTGCTAAACTAATGAAAAGGGCTTGGGCCACTCCTAAAAGGTGGAGAGAGAACCCACTTCAAAAGGCCAAGAAGATTCCATCCTTAACTCAATTGGTGATAGGAGGCGAAACCATGAGAGTGCATTGAGGTGGGAATTAACAAACCCTCAAAGAGGGCCTTCATTGGCATAGTTATGGACATAATTCAAGTGTGATCAAAGCCAGAATGAAACCTTGAGCTTTGATACCATGAAAATGGGTTTGGGGCTTTGGGCCACATTCATGAAAAGAGAGAGATAGCCCATTTCTACGCCTTAGAAGGTTCGGTGATAGTAGGAGGAAGTCCCCCCTCCTCATTTTGTCAAAGTGGGACACTCACAGGAGAGTAAACCCCATAATAAGAGCGCTTAACACTCCCCTTCACATGTGAGGTTCCTTAGAAATCCAGAGTGAAACCATGGGAATGCATTGAAGTTGGAATTAACATACCTTCAAAGATACCCTTCTCCAATGGCATATATTTATTTGGCCCAAATATACATTTCATCAAACCCGGGATGAAGCCTTCGACTTTGATACCATGTTATACTCATGAGGCCACTCCCATAAGGAGGGGACATAGCCCACTTCATACCCAAGATGGTTTCGTTCGAAAACAAATTGGGTTTTAGATGGAACCTTGTTGGGTATGCAGTGGGCTCTCTCCCTCCTTATGGGTGTAGCCGAGGCCCTTTTCATGAGTTAAACAACTAGTAATTCTTGGTTTTAATATATATGCGTAAAAATGGACCATTAATTTAGACTCATGTCTTCTTCCCATGTATGAGGTCCAAACCATTCGAGACCTTCTGAGACTTACTGATTGTATTTAAAATGATAATTTGTTTGACATTACTGATAACCAGTTTTGCAGTGTTATATGCTGTTGATACATGCCATATTTTTTTGTTTAATGCCTTAACTGGCGCTGGCTGCTTTCTAATGCCAAGAATAATCGTTCAGAGAATATTTTGAAGATGTGGACAGAACATGGGAAACATTTGAGAAGACTTTATGGGGCCATATTGGAAACTTCTATAAACATTCCAAGGAAAGGTAGAGCCAGCTTTGTTTTTGTTTTTATTTGGGGTAATAGCTATGTGGGCATTTTTTTTCATGCTGACAGGTTTATGACCGAGTTCTGTATATGTTAGATATGGTAATTTGATGCTTGTTGATTCTGCACTCATCTGCAAAGATTTAACTATTTCATTCATATTAGTGTATAACCGGGTGCGGGGATCCATTTGGCAGCATATGCATGCATTTGCATGCTTTCTTGCTTTGCAAATGCCGTAGACACGCGACACATGATCTATTTGTTTCACTCTTGTTGCAGTATCAACGCACTCTTCTGGTTTATGTGAATGTAGTTTGAAAAGCAGTTTAAGTTAAGAGATGCAATTTGGATATCGGGGAGACTTTACATTGTTTGGAAACCATCAGATAAATAAGAGGAAACACAGGGAAAAGGAAAGGTTGGTGGGGGGAAGGAAAAGAAAGAATTGAGGAGAACGTAAATAATTGGTGATGCACTCTTTCTTTCTGTCAATTTTAGACCTTTACTCTTCTTCACTTTTCAGTTAAGCCTTGTTTTTTTGTTCTTTCGTGTTTTATAAGGAGGTACTGTAATAGATATTCAGGGAGTGAGGGGAGAGACGATCATTTCAAACATATGATTTTGGCGTGCTCTATGGACTGAAGGGTGAATTTAAGTGCACAACTTGTATGGTATCGATCGCTGGGACATACAAGAGTCAATATCAGAAGACGACTGTGGTGTAATGCATAAGCTGTGGTGAATGCGTGTTCATACAAAGAAGAATACGGTAAGAAATGAGTTCAGAAGGGGAGAAATTAGTAGTTCTACTATGCGGAAAAGTCGGTTGAGGGAGTTTGGACATGTGAGGCGGAGAAGTTAGTAGGCTTGAAGACTGGGGAAAAGATATAAATTGTGAAGGGTAGGAGGAGACCCAAGAAAACATGGATAAAAGCGATTGAAAATGATATGAGCTTTCTTAGAACCGAATAAAGTATGGGCATTAGAAATGTGGAAGTAGAGCATAGGATGATGTTGGAATTTTGGTTTTTACTTTGTTATTTTAGAAAATATCATTTTATTACCCTGAAACTGAGTCATTCGCTCTTGGAACTCAAATTTCCATCTTGGTTCCTGAGATCTGTGCCCGAGTTCTTGGTGGTGATTTTGGAATTATCATTCACGGGAACATTAAATTAATCAAGTGATCTTACAATTATTTGCCTGTTAATTTCGGTAATCTATGGGATTAAGTAATACTCCATATTTGGTATTAGCCCCTGAAAATTAAAATGCTTTGTCACTTGTAATACAATTGAGGCAGTTTGTGCAATCACTGTATGCCGCAGATAGCGTAGAAGGCCTTGTGACTGGGCAGGCCTTAGCCTTTAATGATCATTTAAATAAAGGACAAAGTGATAGATAACTCTTTTTTGGGTACATTTTGTTCCTTTTTAATTTCAGATCTTTGAATGTATGGTTTTGATTGTTTGATACTTCTGGTCATATTTCTAAAGACTAACTCTTGTTGTCTGTTTCTGCAGTCCACAGACTCTTGTTCGTGCAGTAAGGTACATTAAGACTGGCTGAATAGTATCTTTTATCTTTGCTTTCTCGATTAATATTCAAAATTCGACTTATTGTACTAAACCATTGGTGGGTTCGTCTGCTGGATTGCCACTTACTGTAATCTTTTTAATATTGTGGCACTAAGGGTGTAAATGAGCCGATCTGAGCTCGAGCTCGGGTGGGCTCGGGCTTGGCTCGAGATTTGGAGCCGGAGCTTGGGCTCGGCTCGAAGCTCGTCAAGCCTAAAAAATCGAAGCTCAAGCTCGGCTCGGAGAAAGCTGGAGCTTGGCTCGAGCTAGTTTTGTCTTTATATTATTTTAACTACCTCACTTTTGGAGTCTAACTAAATATAAATATTTTTAAAAAACAAATAAAACTATAAAATACTAATTTTTTATAATATAATACACTTATAAATGCCTAAATAACATATAATTTAAAATATAATTAATATTACAGCATAAAAATTATACACAAAAGAAATATAAACGAGCCCAAACAAGCTTTCGAGTCGAACCTTGGTAAGCTCGGGCTCGGCTCGTATCTATCCGAGCTCGGCTCGAGCCGAGCTTTGACCGAGTCGATTCCGAGGGCTCGATGAGCCGGCTCATATCATTTACAGCCCTAAGTGCACGATCATTTCGGTATCTTTGCTTTCCCATAAACTGTTTCTTTTGTTCCAAACATCCTACTTCTCATTCAATTCAAGTAAAATGAGTCATTTATACTTTCACACGATTTTATTGTATGAAATTAACTTTGTACTATATTATGAGCGAACTGCACTTCCTGATCTCATGTAAGTATTAGCTTCTGATCCGAGGAGAAGGGGACGAGTGGTAAATTCCCCATGATATTTATTGATTATTGACAAATTCCAATGCCTAGCTTTTGTACTTTAAACTTGCTGTCAGCTACCAACTGCTACTAGAGATGGTAAATACGTTGGTAGGGAAATCATTGTTCAACCATGGCGTGTAACATTTGGCACTCCGCATGCTTGCTTAAAAATTAAAATGCTTGGATCCAAGGGCTATACGTTGGTCACGTTTGTTGCTCAATTAAATGCCATCTGCTCTAATCTCCTTCTCATGTTACTCTGTAATACCTACGGTGTTACTCTGTAATACCGACTGATTTTCACCATCAAGATAAACATATTTTTGCATGTGTGAATTTTAAAAGGGTTGTTGAAATGCAAGAGCTCATTGATCACCAACTTGCTGAGGAAGCTGCTGAAGCTGAGGGAGATGGAGCTATGGCATCGATTGGAAATGCACGCCGAACATCCAAGTAAACACTCCCTCTTTGATTTTGTAATAAAAATTTCTTTCAGAAACCATCAATCTTAAATTGGCTTTAAGAAGGTTGAAAAGAATGTTGAGCGAAACAGACTAGTACTTTCACGACTAAAATGCTGAAGTAATTATCCCTCCATCTCTATGTTTGTTTTTTGATGAGTAATCTTTAGTGAGCAAATTCGAGTGGAATGTTATTTGTTTTCAACTTTAATACTTATTACGACTACCTTAACTACTCTCACTATCTCCTCTCTCCAATTCTCCATCTCCACCTCAGCTAAATTTCCCACTCACCATCAACACCCATCATTTCCCACCCACCCCACCCTCCAGCTCAGCAACTTTACTCCTTACTCACCCACTCCGATCACCCCATCAGTCTCAAACTATCTGAAATTCCCCCTCCCCTCCCCCCCTCCCTCCCCTCCCTCCACCCCAAACTCCCTATCCAGAAACCCCATCACTACCATCAGAACCCCGCCTCTCAACCTCTGAAACCCACAATGCTACCTTTCTGAAATTACTTTGACTCTTTGGGATTGTTGGCGGTGAAGCATCCTTCTATGTAATCCGTTTCTGTTGTCCTAAGAGGAAAACACACCGCTGAATTGCTGTTGTGAAACTCTAAACTTACCAAGGAATTACTTCATCTCCTGAGAGTCGGTTATGTCGAACTCTTCTAAGCTGATGCAAACCTTTTCCGCTTTATAATCAATTATTTTAATCGATTTCTGGAGTGAGGATTGATCTGACTACATGTTGGTTAAAGTGTAACACAATGTTTGATTAAGAAGCTGGTCTAGTTGCTCACCAGTCATCACTTGCCTTGCTATGCATTGGTGAACTCGTACTTGTCTTAGTCTTTTCATATTAGGAAACCCAACTGCCAAGTAGTGCTGCTATATGGGACCGCTAGTGTTGAGAAATATAGCGACAGTGTGGGTGGAAAGAGTCGGTATGTGATTAAGGAGTTAGGACAAGTTGCCTTCATTATTTACAATGTCACAAGTTATTATTTGGATCTCTACTTGGGAAGGACCGCAGGTTCCATGAGTTAGCAGTTTTGATATGATGCCATTGTTGCCAATGTTCTTGAGTTGACAGAGACCGTGGAAATTAAACCACACAAAGCAGAATTTTCAGGGAATGTAGCTGTCAATCTTTGCATATGAGGACCTCTTGCCTTCTTCTGCTCCATCTTTGATTTGATAGTTTATCTTATTTTCCTTTCTAGAAATAAATGGGAATTTCTTTGGTGTATCCTGAGTTTATGGGTTTTCTACATTGTACCCCACCCCACCTTTTTCTGAATTGTACCGTGTACCCATTAACATCGATAGTAACTCTCCAACATGACTTTTTTGGGTAATTTCCTTAAATCTCCATTAATTCTCACCCTCTCCACACAACCCTGCTTCAACTTGCAATCTCACTCCTTAACACCACCTCACCTTCCTCCAAGTGAGTCACCACTAACCCTCACTACTCCATTAAGACCATTACCAACCAACCAATTAGACCCACTCTCACCCTCTGTTTACATAAACACAAGCCACCATGTCCCCTCCATCAACAACCACCATCCATGGCAGCACAAACAAATCACCCATAATTGACTCCATTCTCCTCCATTTCACCAAACAGCCCCTCTACCAATTCAGTTCTACAGCCATCTCTCACAACATCAATTAAAACCTCAAGGACCCACGATTAACCCAGGAATTTGCAGTTGTATAAAACCTAATTTTCAACCCACTCCTCCACCTTTTCCATCCCTTGAAACATCCAGAAACAGCTTCAATTCGCACCCACTAGCATAATTGACGGGCTGAAAGTCGTATGCCAATCAAAGTAAATTTACAGTCACTCACTTAACTACACTACTAAAACAGTAATATAGTGAAAGTAAGGGTTGAACCCACAAGGAGGCTCTAATTCATGGAGCAAGACAATGGTTTCCTCAACTTAGGCTTCGGTTGAGACATACTAGTAGAGTTAATACACTGTACATTAAAAACAGGGGTACAGCATAAAAGCCCGAAAAATGCAGGGGTAGTCCATAGAATTTCCCAAAATAAATAAATATAGAAGAGTTTCTGTTGCAATTAGCTTATGGGACGTGCTTTTTCACATACGAATTTTACTCTTTCACATACGACTTTTACAATATTGCCCTTGTCATTTTTTTTCATCTCTTCCCCCAATTGATTTTTCCTCCCTTCCTTCATCTCCCCTCACCACCAAATCACTAACACCATCCCACCGTCTACTCCGTTCACCAACTCCGGTCAAGCTAGTCCTCGTCGGCACAACCTTATTATTGTTTACATAATGACAATTACAACCCAAATATATTTGATTAAAAAAAGAAAATAATAAAAGACAACTTTCCAGCCTTTCGTCACCACCACCAGACCACCAACACTTGACCACCAGACCCACCAACACTTGACCACCAGACCACCACATTCGCCGACCTCCACGCCTAGAGAGACACACGACCGACCCCCGTGCACTGCCCCTATTCCTGCATTCTCCTCCGCTTCCACCACCACCGACCACCACCTTGATCACGCACCAGTCCCTAACCACTGTGCACCGCCCATTTAACCACGGTCCACCACCCATAAGAACGACCCAGTGGTCCACCACCCGAACCACCATGCGTTGATGGATAACAATTGATAAAAAAAGTGACCAATTAGTTCCATTAATTAACAATTAATAAACCCTAATAGTTTTAACAAAATATATTAATAATTGTCCAATAACATAATTTAATTCGCTAGCTTGAGCATTTCAATCCAATGTTTAATTTTTAACATTTAGATTCAATTTTAGGGAAAATCGTAACCGATAGACTAAAATTTATTTACCTTTAGAAAAGGTTTAGAAAAAGAGTAGGAGGTGGAAAATTAATGAAAGAGTGTATGTGAAAAAGTAAATTTCGTATGTGAAAAAGTAATTCCGTTAGCTTATATGCTTGTAACATTCTGAAAAAGGGTATGATTTGCTCACATCAATATTTGGAGTTAAGACCTCTCTCTTTGATTAAAACCTCTCCTTCTTAGGCTTCTATTTGTTAGGTTGGGTCTGCACGAGACATCACCAACATTGTCAGCCTTTTCTTGATTTATAGTGTGGCTATTTTTGAGAATTTTTTTCCCTTCTAAAGTTCTGGTTGCATCTCTTTGTTTTGAATGGGTGACAACTTTTTAGGGCTTGTTTGGATGGAGAGTTTTGGAGGAAAAGAAATGCGAGGGATAGGGTAAATACAAGTGCTCTTGTATGGTTAGTCAATAAGGTTGAAGGGACATGGAGGCCTCCATTTTCCCCTTTCCAAGGCAAAATAGATCCTTTCCAAAATAGGAACGATTTCGAGGGAAAACTCACCTACTCCGTTTGCCCCGTTCATCCCTTTCCTTCCCCTGGTCCTCCTTTCCCCTAAAAGTGTATCCAAACAAGCTCTTGGTGTCCTGTCCAGGAATAACTTTTGCGTTTCTGAACTATTTATATGTGGTGCTGCATTAATATTTCTCTCTATCTAGATGTTACTTGACTGGAGACTCTCCTGATTAACTTTTTGGATGTCTCCAGGGATGGTAAAAGAACTAGTGCAGTAGCTTCTTCCAAGAATCTGATGCAGCAGAAGTTGAAGGTTCAGGGGAAGGGATACAAAGACAAATGTTATGAGCAAATCAGAAAGACAGTTGAAGAAAGGTTCAATAGACTTCTCACCGAGGTTGGTGGTCTTTTTAGAGGAAATATTATGAAAAGAAATCTAGCGTATTTGAAATATACCAAATTTTTACGATTTACAAATTTTTAATAATCCCGTACACATCTTCTCCTTCTTCCTACACTTGCAGCCCACCTATGTTTAGGCGTTACTTTTTGCAACATTAGCTCCTTTTGGTCCTCATTTATCCATCCACTATAAGACCCTTTTCATTGTAAAAAAAATGTATCGTGGGGGGATTTATACTACGGGAATCCAATTTTTGGATATTTACCACTTTAATCGAACGCGCTTAGATCCGGCTCTACCCAAACTTTTCTGGTTCACTCCAACATTCCCCACTTGTCCAACTGTTGCTGAGCAGTTTTTGGATATCGAAGTTTTCCTCAATTTTAGTTCTCCATATTTCTCGTCACTCAACCTCTCCTCCAACTACTTGCATATTACTTCAAATATGGGGTTGAATTTTTTTTTTTTAATTTAATTTATCCTTTTTCCCAGTTAATTTACATTTTCTGGAATTTGATAATGAAAAATACTAAGAACAAATGTTTTTTATATGCCTATTTATCTCTTTTACTAAATGGCGTGGAAAATTTAAAGGGTCAGAAAAGTTCTGTGAATTATGAAAGGCGAGATTTTAGTGAGACCAGGAAAAAGGTGGGATTACTTTTTCAGTTTCTCTTGTTATGTTTACTATCTATATATGTGTTATACTTCTCGTCATCAAACTACTGCTTATCAAGCCACATGTTTTTTCTCTCCTTAGCCCTTTCCCTCTTCCATGCAAAATGGCAGAAGTTGACATATATGTCTGTGATGTAATGCAGAATCATAAAAATTAAGGGTATTCTATTAGCTCACGGAAACTCTTTGTTCTAGTTTCAACATATGTCCGAACAGAGAACTTATTGTCGTTTTGTTAAGCAGATTTTACAGGTTCAATTGAATGACAACATTGATTTTTTTGTCATTTGTTAACAGCCTCATGTATCTTCAACATAAAGTAAGATTGCGTTTATCCGACCCTCCTTACCTTATCTAGCTATAAGCACAGCCTTTGAAACCTTTTATCGATTACCGTTCATCATGATCCATTATCACACATCACACATGCTTTAGCAGAAATTAGTTCCTAAGTCAACAGTATTAACACCAACAAAGCCTTACTCCAAAAATGATTTAGGTTCGACAGCTACAATATGACTATGATTCTCAGTAATTGCCCTATAAGGAAATATAACATTTCTAAGTAACTAGACAACTGTATTCTAACAGATCTAACAGGATATCCATATCCTTATGTGTACACCTTGTCAAAACATACCCTAGTTTGTTTCAATTTGGGTGGTATGAGGTTGGACATTAATCAAGGCTAAAAATCTTTAAAATACAACATTTTAAGTAATTCCTTCTAATACTCTAAAATTATGTAAATAAAGATTTAAAAGATTTGGTTTACAATATTGCATTTTTCTTTTATCACTTTTTTTGCGTATTTATTTTGATATCCATGTCTATCAATCTCATACCCACTCCCTTCCTTGGGTATGATAAACCCATACCTTGTGGGTTTGAGGTATGGTTATGAAACCTTCAGTTATGATAAATAAATGCTTGGTATGGTTTGGCTCATTCTAAACCCATACCTCAGACCTATATGGGGTGAACCAAAACACCCCTTGATGGGTTTAAACGATGATTCATGTTAGCTACCCAAATCATACTTAAGTGCATCGTTTTCTTTGCATTATTGCTCTAGTACTTGTATCACTGTCTAGCTTATGAAGAGGATGATAGCAACACACGGGTGAAGTGAAAGTAGATTTGTAGATTGACTTAACCTGGGATCCGACCTTGTTTGGTTTTGACCATGAGTTTTAGACTTGAAACCTGAATGACTCACCCAATTTCAGTAAACAAAGATTAGATTGTCACAAAACCCAAACCAACTTGTAATAAACCAAGTTTCTGAAATTGAACCCATTGTGTTTGACATGTTTAAGTGCTATGTGAGAAGGAGACATATAATATCACTGTCACTTAGGCAAGGCAATTATCAAGTGCCATTTGTTGTTTAATGCTGAAGTGCAGTCGTGAAAGCGATTAAATTATCAGGACTTGCTGGTGATGAGGAATAGAGAAAAACCTGAGTAGCCTACAGGTTGATACTGTGAATAATGCAATCAAAAATACAAATATATTGATGGAAACAATATTGACAAATTGACAACAATAATTATATGATGAGTTCCTTAACTAGCCTTGTTGATCTTGTAAACCCTGTTTTTTCTAGTTTCGTAGTTTGCCATGTCTTCTATTATTATTTAAAGTAGATGCTTTCTGTTTTTCCATGCCAAGTGAGGTTATGTAGTGTATATTTAGATGTGAAAGCCTAAAGTGATCTTTAGTTAATCAATGAAATAGGTATATGGTTTACCCACTTCTCCTAACTAGCTTCTATTGATGTGCCAGCTTGTTTACGAGGATCATAAAGCAGCACTAGAGGAAGCACGGGTGGTATGCCGCAATCTTCTTTCTTTCTTGTTTCTTGAGACTTGTGTCTAGCTAGTAATTTTCTTGGAATATGGACTAGTAAAGAAAATCGATTCACTGCATAAAATGAATGCCTTCTGCTCTTTATAGGGTAATGATTGCAGTTAATAATGTTGTTTATATTATGCTTTATTTGATGAACCAAAATTTGGTCATCAGTTTATGAAAGGCCAACTGTTAAAGTCAGTGCCCCGTAGCAGTATCTATACGTTTCAAAACACATATAGTTTGCGTTTTGCAACAGTTGCTTTTTTTTCCCTGTTAATGACTTACTGTTATTAGGCCAGTTCTCTAATGTCTTAATTGTCACGCTATAGTAAAAAAAGTAGGAATGATGATGTATCTAATGTAATTCATGTTTCAGGGTTTATTATGACCCTGTAAATAACATAAAGATAAAAAGACCATGTTGGAATACGTGAATGGAGTGAATTTGACCCAATTTATTGGTTATGTGATTTGGCGCTTAGTCTAAGACTACTCTAAGCAAAAGGGAGTCAAAAGAGGAATCACGATATTAAATATAATCTGTTATATAGATTGGGAGTTGTAGGATCTTTTTATTCTTGAGTACATGATGAATCATCTTTCTATTTATAATGGATCCAAAGACTCATTACTCTTTAGTTTTGGATTATGATGAAATAAATCAAAATGACCCACTAAAATGGCTGCACTTTTGTCTATTGTGAAGTATCTGATCCTTCGATACAGTTCTCGACGTAATTTTCATCTTTGGTCATTCGGAAACAGCCTCTTTGTGTTCCTAACACAAGGGTAAGGCTGCGTACATCCGACCTCCTCTTACCCCGCAATTTGCGAGTCATTGAGGCACTGTGGTAATGTTGTTGTTGTTGTAGTAGTAGTTCATGATTAATCAAATTTTACTTTTTTGAGCTTACTCTTTCTTGTTCTGATTTGTAGATTGGAGTAGAGCTTGGAGATGTTTATGACTATGTCGCTCCTTGTTTTCCTCCAAGGTATGTGTTGCTTAAATTAACTTTTATTTCTATTTTAAAGTTTATAACCAATTATGTTTACGTTAGTTCCTTCATGATAATTTTTTGGTACTTTTCAAAGTTCTTTAAAATATATTGTATCCTTTTTAGTTGGTTTCACCATGTTTGTATACCACATGCTTTTGCCTTTGAACTATTTTTTCTATTGCTAGAACCTGCATATACTCTTGCAACTGTTCAGTCATGTTTTGCTCTTTTTTCTTATGATAGATATGAAATATTTCAACTCATGGTCAACCTCTACACAGAGCGCTTTGTTCAGATGCTTAGATTGCTTAGTGACAAGGCAAATGAACTTACAAATATAGAGATTTTGAAGGTATTTTTTATATCTTATTAGACTGAATTGAGATCTTGCAGAACCATATTTCTGAAATGGTAGGGATGTTGAGGAATAAAGCAAAACATGTTATGCTTCTTTCATTGTGATTTAGCAGTCACTTGATGTAACTTTTGAAGCAATTATCGTTGTGGAGTATCTCTGATGCAAATACAAGGGTAAGGTTGCATACACCTGTCTCACACTATTTACGGAAGTCCTTGTAGGATGTGGACTACTAAGACGTGATCATATTACCCTTTCGGTGTTAACCACTCAATCCAAAAAGTAAAAACAGAAAACATTAAATAGGACCAAAGAAATGGAAATCAACAAAAGAGTGTTTGCTCCGGGTAGTGGAGGATTTACAGCTGCTGACTATTGAATCTCCACTCAAGATCAGATAGGTGGGAGGGAAGAAAGTTAGGGTGAGGCTGGTGGGGTAATAGAGACATGGCACTTGACTGACCTGCTTCTTACTCCAATTAGTAGCTTATTGATTATCTGTCTGAGGGATACGCTTTAGGCCAGGTTTGATATGTAATTGCCTTTTGAAGATACACCTCGTGTAGAAGGGCAAGGGAATGACAAATATGTGGAGAACCTGTTGATTCAAATGACAAAAATAACAAATAAGAAATCAAAATCATTACAAAAAAGTACGAAGTAATACAAACGAAAAACAAAATCTGAAATTCAATCCCAAATTTTATTTGATATTCGTGTCCAAAAATACATCCATAGTGACTCTTTGGGTTCTAATTAAAATGGACATGTAAAAAAGGGATGAGTATCTCTCAAAGAAATTTTGAAAACAAGTCAACAACTCATCATATGAGTTATCTTGTATATACTTTTGAAATTCAAATTGAAGATCATTCTCATAAACAAAAGAAAATTATATTAAAGATCCTGATTGTAAAATTTTATTTTGGTTGGATTCCTTTTTCCGTAGAGTTAATGTTTATCTCTACATTGGTCTAGGTGCTACTTCAGGAGTTTGACCTACATAAAAGAGTAAAAAGGGGGCAGAGAGAATCTCTTAGATTGAGGCAACATTAAAACGCCGCATTAAATTTTCTTTCTTAACGTGATAATAAAAATAGAGAAAGAAAAGGATTGTGATTTGGGCTAGGATCCCCTCGATTTTTTTATTTTATTTTAAGAATTGAGCTGATTAAGACTTACACTTGTATGTATATACATATATAAGCTCACCAAAGTAAGGTGTAAATAGTTCCTTGCTATTTTTGAATAATTCTAGTGTGTGGAGTTTTTTCTTTAATTTTTTGTATTAATTCTAAAAGGTGTACCACAATCTATATAGTTTTCGATTTCATTAATTAATTTCTTCTTGTAGGATACTATGTCTTTCTGAATTTGACTCAAGAATGTTTGTTATTGGTGTCTCATATACTTTATTTTTGCTTATCTTCTTTTATCATTTCATGCTTCAGTGTATCAATTTTACCTAAATCATGTGCTCTATCCAGGTAACAGGTTGGGTGGTGGAATATCAACAAACTCTAATTGATCTTGGAGTTGACGAGTCTTTAGCTCAAGTCTGCTCTGAGAGTGGTTCTATGGATCCACTAATGAATGCTTACGTTGAAAGAATGCGAGCTACAACTAGGGTATGTGCTAATTATCTATGTTGCCTCTTTTGGCTACAGGGTCCTAAATTTATTGCTCTTTCGTTTTCTAGAAATGGTACCTGAACATACTGGAAAATGACAAAACCCAACCACCAAAAAAAACAGAAGAGGGGAAGCTGTACACACCTGCTGCTGTTGACTTGTTCAGGATTCTAGGAGAGCAAGTGCAGACTGTCCGTGACAATAGCACTGATGTGATGCTGTATAGGATTGCATTGGCTATTATCCAGGCAAGTTCATTGTTAACGCTTCAATCAATCATCACCATGAATTTTAAACTCCTAGTGCTGTTGGTTACTTGCTGTAACAGCAAATTTTGTGTTGCAAATAAGTGTAACACAAAATAAGAGAACAAATGTTATTGGTAGATGCTTGCATGGCATCGTGATTTTTCCATGCACTGTTGTATAGCGACAGTGATTGCTTGAACCACGTGTGTCTCCAGCACAACATGATTATTTTTCTTCATATTGGTGTTCTCTTACCCATGCGCAAAAACAAAAGAATAAAAAAATTCAAGTTTCTGGAGTTAAATGACAAGATTTTCTCAAAAGCTGTCATGGTAAAGATTCTGAAGAGAAAAGATTGATTTCTGATGACTTTTTTATTATTCTTATTTGTGACTTTTTTTTTTTAAAATCTATTTATAACAGATTAAGGTAGAAATGATAATTGCATTAACGGAAGAAGTTTTAGCTACAAACTTACAAAAGGGAGCAAATTTTGTGATCAGACTATTTATGATAACGCCATAACGCTTCATAATGAAGGTGAAAATACTAACCGATCCCTAGCAGTACCCCAAAGGATGAAAATTGTCCCCCAAAAAACTGGTGTTGCGCTCTCATTGAATGCGCAAAGCACCGCGACAGCCACAAACTTGTACTACACCTTTCTTAAGACATACCGAGCTCACATATATGAATGAGGCCTCCATGGAGCCTAAACAAACTCACTCCTTATGAATGTTGGAAACCTTTAGCTTAAGGTTGTAGATGATGAGAGAGGGTGGTGATGTATTGATGTTGAAGAACATCTTTTGCATATATTCTTTCCAACTTCATATTCCCACAAAAGGCCTACATCTCGATTGGATTGTTGTGATGCAATCAACTAAATTGTGTATAATTGAAAAACCCCTATTGAAGGGCCGAAATCTTTGATAGACAACAATAAGTGAATTGTATTTAAGTTCGTGGTTTGCAACAAAACTAATTGTCTTTTGTAGAACGCTGCCAAGTTTCCAAATAATCCACCTGTCTTAAAAATGATCTCCATGATAAGAATCTCATTGTGATTGAAATAGTCAAGTGGAGTATTTGCTATGACGGGGTTGTAAATTCTTAGGTTGCAGATTTCCTCTTTGGGCACTGAAAACTTATTTTCCTACGTGTCCTTGAAATTATATGTTCTATTGTTGGCCATGAAGGCTTTGGAAACATGATGAATGTGAGCATACCCTTATTGGACGACATCTACTGTTTCGCCTTTGTTTTATTTTTCTGATTTTATTTTATGGTTGCCACCTGTTCACCATGTACCTTTATTTTGTTGCAATTATGCTTGCCTTTATTATTTTTGTTTTCAAAATTTGATTGAACAAGATTGTTTTTGCGAACAAAAGAATAAGGCAGCTTCATAGGAACTCATTGTTACTGTCATTGTATATAAGTGACATTTTCTCGGGTAGTGAACTGGATACTTCATTGTTGTTTTGTGCTTTCTTTTGCTCCCTCAGGTAATGAATGATTTTCAAGCAGCCGAACGGAAGAGGCTTGAAGAACCTGCATCAGAAATTGGTTTGGAACCTTTATGTGCTATGGTTTGTAATTCTTGTATCCTCGCCCTTTTTCCGCCATACTCCCTTTACACGTGAGGTTGATTTGTGAGTGCTATTACTAATGTCCGAACAGATAAACAATAATCTGCGCTGTTATGACCTCGCAATGGAACTCAGTAATAGCACACTGGAAGCTTTGCCGCAAAGTTATGCTGAGCAGGTGAAAATTATTTCTTATTTGTTTCCTATCTGCAACAGTTGTCCACACATGAACTCTTCAATATGAAGCATCTAGTGTAATTTGAGAGAGGTGATCAATCAATAAAATAAAGATTAAAGGCCATATAAGGAAAGTGTTTAGTTAACACGGTGCTTGAGTCTCAGAATTTGAACTTAACTCAAATTGCAAGTTGAGTGCAAATTGTATTTACGATGTTTGTGCATAATCTTGGTAAGTTATTTGGATGTAATGATTGGCTGCATTCAAGTTAATTTAGCTTGCTTTCATAAAAAAAACAGGTCAATTTCGAAGACACGTGCAAAGGCTTTTTGGAGGTTGCGAAGGTGTGTTAATCTTGTTGCTTTAATTGATCATTACTCTTGGACATGTTATAGGATATAGTGATTCCATTCACCGCCACTTAGACCTGTCAAACGGGTTGGACGGGTGGGTTACGGGTTTGGTTAGTTCGGGTTTGGGTAATATACGTGTCAGGTCTATTTCGGGTTTTTAAAATACAAGTTTATACGGGTCGGTTTTATATGGGTTTCGGGTCGGGTTCAGCCAGAAACTACAAATGTTTATTATCTTTAATTTTACTTATAAACATACAGTTTATTCTTATTTTTTTAATTATCTTGTTTAATACTACATGATAATTAATAAGATTACGCGTTTTTTACTTAACTAATTCAATATCACAACGTTATACGAAATATTGGATCGATAAGGTGTTCCACGTACGTGACAAATAGTGACTATATTTATACGATAATAATTTGAGTAATTAATCATGTGACAAAACTATGCTTTAAAATAAATATAAGCATAATTTATTCCCAAAAATTTAAAGCTTTAATTTTTTTTTTTATCATTTTTTATTAGTTTTATTTGCCTTAAATACAATTTTTAATAAATTTACCTATTTTCGGGTTGGGTCACGGTTTTAGCGGGTCTTGACTCTAAATGTGTGAGTTGATATTGGATCGGGTCGTCTAGAGGTTTGGGTTGAAACGAGCGGGCTATTTCCGGGTTATGTTCGGGCGGGTTTCGGGCGGTTTTTCTGGTCAGGTCATCTTTTGTCAGGTCTACCGCAACCCAATTAGAACATGCCATTTTGTATTGCAGTGGGTGGGTTGACATTCCATCAAATTAGAACATGCCCATCCACTCCAATGCTAACATTGAGCTTTTCACACATGTCGAGACACGTTTTGCGAAGTGAATATCTTTAGTTACGCATTATGAAAAATTATAATAATTTGATAT
This sequence comes from Heliosperma pusillum, assembly GCA_022085475.1. Lineage (NCBI taxonomy): Eukaryota > Viridiplantae > Streptophyta > Magnoliopsida > Caryophyllales > Caryophyllaceae > Heliosperma > Heliosperma pusillum. Next base: position 29,642 of record JAIUZE010007554.1, on the reverse strand, counting down.
TCTTGTAGCATTCATGACGATGAATCAAACAAGATCCCACATGACTATATTTTCTTTTATATATTAGGAATAATACCAAAGATTCTCCACACCCATGAATAGTGCCAATAGCCCAATGTTACCATTGGAGTGGATGAGAGGGAGTATATCATTATATCGATGCATGTGTTCCAAATTCCAATGGAATCAAAGGCTAGTTATTCTATGGTTTGGGACTATGATAAAATACAATAAAACTGCGAACTAAACTAGTTGCGCTTCTTTTTATAGTAAAGTAACAACCATTCGCCGTAGTTCTTGAATTTTCATCTTGGACCACTCAGAAACAACCTCTTTGTGTTAACCTTACATATATTCACAATGCGGCTTGTATGCCTCCTATGAGGCTGTGGCCTTGTATGACTCCTATGAGGCTGTGGCCAAGATTCTATTGTGATGGCGGACATTAATTTCTACGCTTTTTTCGAGGAGGGGTGGGATTAAGGATTTATGGGGAAAGTTGGGTTGTAGTCTTGAAGATATTGTGTTGGTTTGTGATTTGAATTTGTTGTTGACTTGTTGCTGTATGGCTCATGTAGGGAAGGGAGAAGGAGGGGAGTAAAGGGGAGGGGGAGGGAGAATGGAGGGAGTGAATTGTCCATCCAAATCTCGCCTTTGTTGTTGGAGGGATTCTAATTTACCTTGTAAGAGGAAATGAAGGTATCCATCCACCTTCATTTTTCTAACCAAACAGAGAAAATTACTTCCTTCCAGATCCCTCCCCTCCCTTTCCTTCAAAATCCCCTTGTCAAAAAACGTCCTTAAACAAGAAATGCTAATAAAACGATTTGAGATTTTCTAACATAAATTATAATATGGCAGCGTTATACTAAGTGCTAGAACAAATAATAGAGGATAAGTATATGTTGAGTCTTGTTAAAGACATTTCTAGCATTGTGAACCCTAATTAGTGCTCCATGGACACAGGAAGCCGTACATGAAACTGTTACTGTTATATTTGAAGACCCAGGAGTGCAAGAGTTGCTGGTTAAGCTCTACCATAAAGGTACCACTCCAATATATTTGCTTCAAACTTGCACCTCTTAAATGTATTTGAGATAATCGGTTTTTTTTCTTGGCTGAGAAGCTGCCCTTTTTACCATTCTTTGTACATTAAGTTGAAATATGTTTCTTAAATATTCTATGTTGTTAATACTTCACTTCATGCAGTGTTTCATCTATACCCTAATGGCTCAATCTCTAGGTTTGAAGTGTTGCAAACTAACGCTACATCCATCCTATCTATATTGTCCCATTTAAAAATTTAATGACTACAAGTTTTAAAAAATTGATAAAATGAAATTATAAGTTTTGTTAATTGACATGGCAAGTTTACAATGTGAATCTATGTACTTAAATTAATGGTCGAAGTTTAATGGGTAGACTGTTGACCATCGAATTGAAATGGGGACAATTTATATAGGATGAAGGAAATTATATGTCTTCCTCCTATGAGTATATGCTTATATGTTTTAGTTTCATTTAGAACAGATAAATGACGATTTTTAAAAGGCTAACTTAGAATATAATTTGTTTACAGATTGGTCTGAAGGGCAGGTGACAGAGTACTTGGTTGCCACTTTTGGAGATTACTTTGCTGACATAAAAATGTCTGTATTTCTCTCCCTTTATTGACATCTGTTTTTATACTTGGTATTTCTCGGTCAACACCAGGTTGGATAGCCTATCTCATACAGCACAATTTTATCGTTTGGTCTTGACACTTAAAAACAACTTATTTAGTGTTTGAAATGCCACAAATTGGGAATATAAATATGAACCTTGCTTTCTTTAACTAGTACGGAAAAGTCAATTTGTAATGCAATGGTAGTGTAACATTGCTGTCCTAGACACCAAACCCATCTGATCTTTCAAACTAGTAAATTATTATAAGCATGTCATTTATCATGATCAAGTAAACTTCCTTTCTAAGCCTCTCCGACATTCTGTGGAGTTTATAACCAAAAAGAAAAATCTCAGATGCATCATTACTTATGATACATGCTTTTGGTAATGATAGAATGCGAGTTATTGCTCTCAGGATAAAAAGTTTTTTATTTCACTGGGTTGAGATTTCTTGTCTGTGCTATGTGTATATTTTTAAGGTAGAAAACCTATGATTGTGACCTATGTTACTCTGGCTAGTTGAAAGTGTCAGATACGCGACATGCGATCAAAGTGAAGTGTTGGAGTAACATAGATTGTGACTGAATACAGGTACATTGAAGAAAGATCATTCAGGAGGTTCGTCGAGGCCTGCCTTGAAGAAACTGTGGTGGTTTATGTTGATCATCTGTTAACCCAGGTTCTCTAATGAGTTATGGTTGAATGACAGTGACAGGTGGTCTGCAACCCTTTATTTTCTGTCTTTCTTGACTTTCGGAATTTTTGTGTTTTCTCAGAAAAATTATATTAAGGAAGAAACCATTGAAAGAATGCGGTTAGATGAAGAAGTGTTGATGGATTTCTTTAGGGAATACATAAGTGTATCTGTATGTTCTTTTGCTTATGGCATGATTTTTTGGATTTCTGTTTTTTTAGGCAGTTAGGTTTTTAAAAGCATATTTTAAATTTTGCTGCAGAAAGTTGAGAGCAAAGTAAGAATAATGAGCGACTTGAGAGACTTAGCTTCGGCTGAGAGTCTCGATACATTCACACTTGTCTACACAAACATTCTTGAGCATCAACCTGATTGTCCGGTGAGTCTACCTCGTCACTTTGCCATTCTTGTACCTTTTCAATTAGTATCTTATGAGATGGTCTCATAATGAATTTTTGATGGGACAACTCATTTATCTAAAGAAGTCGTAAGGCGTAACCATACACCCAATTCAAAAAGTAAAGCTAATGAATTAAATTCCACATTATGTGTGTTATCTCATGATAAATCTAATAGTGAGACCGTCGTAATTTGTGTTGTCTTCTATAGAATGAGCAATAATGTTTTTTCGTATCACATTATTGTTGGTTATATATGGATATTATAAGGAAACTCATCTATCTAAAGAAATGCTAACCATATACCCCATTGACCCACCTAAAAATAAAGCTTGATTAAATACCATATTATTTGTGTGTGTCTCATGATAATCTTATCGTGAGACTGCCTCATATGAGAATTTGTGTTGCTTTAATAGAGTACACACTATTTTTTTACGCTATCAAATAATAGTTGGTTATTCATGCAAGTATTTTAGTAATCAACATTTTATGTGTTGGCCTAATGGCGGACCCAGGAATTTCGAAGAGGGGGGGCACAATTTTTTTTTTGTCGATTTTTCCGCTTAACATATTGTTTTCAAGACTCAAGAGATCACTTTTTTTTTTTTTATGTTTTTAATCTATAAATGATAACATATGACAACCAAAAGTAATTAGTTTTTTATGTTACTCATATACAAATATTGTACAAATCTGGAAAAAAATATTATGGAGGGAGGAGAAATTTCCAAATTTTCAATGGTGTTATTTTTCGTCTATTTTAAAAACTTTCATCTCCAATTGGTACTACATGATAAAAATTGCCTTCATTTTTAAAAATCAACGCAAATTGATAGCATTTAAAATGTACTTCAAATATGCTTTTTAATTTACATATACTCCTTGATAAATTTAGGTGTTGTGTGAGTAGTAAGACTTAATAAAAAAATTGTATTTCCGATATATACTTAAAAAGTAATTAACATTGGCTAAAGTTTTCAAAAACCACAATATAAATTGATTGGTTGAAACCATATTTCTCTTTTAAAGATATACTACGAAAAAGAAAAGAAAAACTAAAATTGCTACCAGCAAGGATCGAACCCGGGCAGTCATGGAAAGGATAAAAGAGACTTACCACTAGAACACTGACAACTTGGTATTTATTAGTTATACTATAATGTACATATTAAGCGTCTTCGCATAAAGCCGCTATATAGAAAAAAAAGTTTTTTTTTTTATTTTTTTTTTTGTGTGGGGTGGCACGTGACCCCCCGGGACCCCACGTGGGTCCGCCCATGGGCCTGAAGCAGTTTGTTATGTAAAGTTAATTGATATGAAAACCATGTCCTGGCCTTATGCAGCATGATGTCGTTGAGAAACTCGTGGGGCTTAGAGAAGGCATACCCCGCAAGGATGCTAAAGAGGTAAGTCTACCTTTAAACATTTTCATTAATGACGGCCACGATAAAAGAATATTTTTGGCTCAATTTCCTTCAGCTACACAAGAAAAAGTATAGAAACTTACACTCTCTCTTGTAAGATACGTTTCCCAGTCATTTAGTCGGCTGTTGTAAGTGATAAGGACTCTAATCTCTAAAATAAGTGGTTAGATGTTATATTCATAGCTCATTGAATGAAACTAAACTTGAGCAAGGTCTCCTTGTTAATGTGTGTAGAAGAGACTACCCCCGCGGTTGTTAGGGAATGCTCTTAGTGTTAGAGCATCCACTATGGTAAAAAGAAATTGTTATTACATAGCTAATACAAAAATAAGAACAAAAATAACGCACTATGACCTTTTATTCATGTTCTCACATAAGAACAAAACTAAGAACAAGCAAAAATATGGAGTTCTGTTCTCCGCCAAGAACAAATTTAAGTACAAACATATATGGTCCCAACATATTTTTTCTCTCTCATTTTTTGAAACCCACTGTCACATGCAATAGAAAGGGTACAAGAATTTTTTTGTGGGCAATAATCAGTAAGTCTCATTGAAGACGGATATACGACTCGGTTGCCTCTCACAAAGAGGCAAGTGGGAACCCATTTCCACTTGCCATTTTGTGAGAGGCAACCCGACCCGTCTTCATTGAAGACGGATATGCCCGTCTTCAATGAGTATTTGTGGGCTATAATATAGTGACATGTAATAGGTGGGGTAAAGCTAAAAAGTAGGAAAATAAAAGACAAGAACAAATTGTGTTGTTTACCATAGTGGAGAAGAAACTTATTCTTAGCTAAATAAGAACAAGCTGTTGTGGAGGAGTAAGAAAGGATGAGAGAGCATTGAAAAACACAATTTTGTGCACCATAGTGGATAGACCTGTCAAATTTCTTATCCGACCCGCAATACCCGACCCGTTTTAGTTTTAGTTTTAAAACATAATTAGTTTTAGTACTTCAAATTAGTAAAGTAATTAAAAATTAATTGTATATAACTTTTATAACTTTTTAGTAATAAAATAATCATTAAAATTTCTATAATTGTGTGAATATGGAGTAATAATTAATGTACCCATTTAATATGATTACAATATTACTACGCAGTATTAAATATGCCTAATTTTTTAAAACAAGTTTTTTCGATTTAAAAGTTGGTAAAAAAAGGCGTTAGAAACCATTATGACCCAATACCCTAACCCGACCTGTAAGTTTTTAACCCGCATTCGACCAGACCCGTATGATCCGACATGAGACCCAACCGCCCAACCCGTTTGACAGGTCTAATAGTGGATGCTCTTAGAGTCTTAGTCACTGACTCTACCTAATTCGAACGTTATGAAAATGGTTATTAGCTAAATAGGTCTTTGTAGGCAGAGCATGCAAAAACTGACTCGACCCAATTCTCCGTAAACCCAGCCTGATAGAATCGTAAAACCTGGTGTACCGGAACTGACCTGTACCGAGGCCAAACCTATAGTAAGTACTCAGTAACTAGCCTATTTGTCCCAACCGAGATGACCATACCACAAATTAGGTTAATGATGATCCTATAAGATTGAATTTGATATTAAATAGTTTTTACTTTAAAATAAAGTTCATGAATCTAAAAATAGTTTAGATATGAAATTATCCATCCAAACTTAAAAATATGAGATAAAATGTTTAGAGATAACCAAATGATGACCGAAGTCCAATTCGACTTGGTCCTGTCAGTGGCTGGCAGCCTGGCACTCGACGATGCCCCGGCATAAACAATAGTCGACTCTAAAGAAGTTACTGATTTGACAAAACCTTAACCTGATATAATCTGGCGTGTTTTTAATATGGTCTGTAGCCGACTCGAGTTACCGGACTAATTGTCGCCATAAAAAAGTTTTGAAAACACACAATGGCCACTTTAATTTGTACTATTTATTTATATTTTCTCAAAATAGTTTTACATTAAGTCCGTCTCATACCAATGTTTTGTTCGTAATTTATTTCCAAAATACGGAGTACGCAAACCTCTTACTAGAGTACTATTTCCAAAAAAAACAAAAATTTTTTTTTTGCATACACTTAGCTTCAAAAAACAAAAACGTAAATCGTCGCAAATCCTAACTAACACAGCTCTTAAGTTCATCATACTTCAAAATTATGGATCGCCATTTGATTTTAAGACGGGTTTTTGATTCTTCAATAGAAATTATTGTTTGTTCCTCTTTTTTTTTTTTTAATTATTTGGTTTGTTTATTTTTGTAGGGTTTGGGATTTTTTTTGTATTTGAGGTGGTGGGTCAATTGGGTATGGTCATCGGTAGTGGTCACAATACAAAGTAGGGTCAGTCGTGGAGTTTGGTCAATGGTTTATCGAGGCTAGTCAGGACTGTTTGGACAGTTAAGGCCGGAGGCAATAGACTCTTAAGGGTGGGGCGGGGCCATAGTCATGTGCAACCCTGAATAATGTTTCCGAGTCAATGATATTGAAAAAAATGAAAATTGCGGAACTACTATAATATACTGTTAACATTCCCTAATAAATGTTTGAAAGGGAGAAATCTAAATATAGAAATCAGGTGGTAATCAAGTTGTAGGCGTATAAGAATCTTTAAATCGACTTTACTAATCATAGTGCTACCAGAGAGTTGTGAGAGAAGATGAGAGTAGAGGGTTTTTGTTAGAGAGGAGAAATAAGGGGGAAAATGGTAAAATGCGTTCTGTAATGAGAAAAATTTGTATGGCAAAGATTGTTAGAAAATCAAGGTAGTTTATTTTTGTAGTACAATTTTTACTCATTACAGTGCTATTTATACAAAACTTTCCATTTGGTACCCTTAGACTATAAACAACACTAAACCAATTTCTCTAAATTACTCACCGTTCAACTATACTCAAAACAACCAATTTCTTCAATTAGAGGTGAAAATTTAAATATATAAAATGTATTTAAATTGTTAATTGTAAACTACTAACCAAATTGATGCATTTTTTTCAATAATTTGGGTAATTCATTGGTTTACTATGGTTTTAGGGTTACTGGGTGTGAGAGTGGTAGTTGGGGTTGGTTCGATGGTGGTCGGCCGCGGTAGTGTGGGGGAGTAAAGGCGCACCGGCGGTAGGGAGGTGTCACGGTAGGTGGGGGCAGAGGGGGGTGGACGACGATGCAGGCAGGCAGAATGGTCCTCTCAATCTGTCCAAAGAGGGGCCGGTGGGTAGTTTGGTGGGAGGAGGTGGTGGTCCGGTGAGGAGAGGTGGTGGGTCTGGTGGAGGGGTCTGTTGAGCGGCTGTAGAAGGGACAGGTGGTGGACTGGTGGGGCAAAGGTGTACTGTATTGTACAATATTTGTTTCCTTCAATTTATTACGAGAGATTAAGAGGATGATGAGACGTGAAAATTAAAGGGGTAAAATGGTCAACAACGTACTGTAATGTGTAAAATGCGTACTGCAAAAATGAACAACCATAATGAATTTAGATTTTCATTTGTGAAACTTTTTGTTATTTGCTATTTGCAATTTGTTTTGGAGGCTTTTGCAATTGTTTAGTACTACTCCTGATGTCTTTAATTTTTCTTTGTTTGACACTTGAGTCACTTTACAACCTACAAAATTTTTTAACCATCGACATCTTATTGTTGTATTTACCTAATCTAACAGTATTTACTCCGCATAACGTACAGTCGTAAAGACCCCATAACAATGGCACTTAAATGTTCTCGTACTCTAGAATTATCTCTTCACTATTGTTGATGAATAATTATTGTTGATCAACTTTAAACAGGTGGTGCAAGAATGCAAAGAAATATACGAGAACTCATTGATCGGCGGGGTTCCGCCAAAAACTGGATTTGTATTTTCCAGAGTCAAGTGTCTACAAGCATCAAAGGGATCTATATGGAGCAAACTCACATAGGCGACTTCTTTGTTTCAAATTTTTGTATCACGTAGCTTCTCCCCTATAATTTGTATCATGTATGTGTGTATGAAGTGACTACCATACATACGTTTCTCAAACCATTAATTGTTTCATATCTAATTAGACAGCGATTCACTCTGGGGTGGCTTTGGATTTTGACAGTATTTGTGATACACTTCCGGCTAGTTAAATAGTTTATGCTTTTGTTTGTGTATGGGTGGCAAATTGTAGGGTTCTCTTTAACAAGAATTAAGTTAACACCAATTCTTATTTCAGACCACCCCTATCCGTCTTACACAATAAGACAGGTCAATTTGACCCATATCCTCCAATATTGACCCGGTTATTGACTTGTGGTTTCTGACTTTCTGGCCAGCATTAAATGCACTACACACCCCTAATATTCTATTATTTTGTAGCACACAATGCATTAAATGTACTACTATGTCATCATTACCTATTTTGTACTATGCAACTCCATCTTACATCCAATATCTCGCAAATCACCCATCTTCAACCTCATAATTCACACTTTTAATTAAATCTCATTCATAGATCATACTGTGTGTCATAATCTACAATCCTCTCATCATTAATTTTATTAAATGTCATTTTTAAAAGATGAACCTTGTTTAATATTTTTACCCTCACTTATTCATGTAACCTTTTTCATTATTCATACCCTCAATATGGAACCGAAAAATGAAGAGCAGATCATGAACATAGAAAACTCTATTGACGATATTATTGTGGAAATTGTGAAAAAAGGCTAAGTCTTAAGATTGTTTTTTTTTTGTTTTGACAAAAGTAAACTAGGATAAATTAAAGTAAAGACTTCTGCAGTACGAACCCCCGAGTAAGGGAGTTATTTATACAACTAGACAAACAACTAACGGAATTAACGGTGCATGAAAGAGAAACGGAGACATTAAGACGACGTTTCTTGTAGGGAGGATGATATAAGTCGTCAGAATGAAACAGGTCCAGCTCCTTCCTTTTGAGTTGCATAGCCGTTGCGTCATTCTTGGTGTACCTGCAACGAAAACGAGAGAAACCAATAGAAACCGAAAATCTTCTCTTCAACCGAACACTTTCCTGGGTCACTTGGCTTCGATGATGGAAATCATGCGCCTTACGTCCAAAACTCTTGGTCATACTTTCCTTAACCGCAACAAATTGAAACTGGACGACAGAAACTTTACTGACTTGAGCGGAGCCCGGTGATATTCGCTTCTTTTTATCAATTTGGAAGACCGCGTCTTCCTGAACCACTTTATCAGACTTGAGGACAACCTGATGCTGAACCTGCTCCTTAGGTAAAGGAGAAGTAATGGGAACTTCTGATTGCCATGAAAATTCGTCCATGGGAGTTCCCGCCTGGATGATTTTAGGTATTAGGGGACGGACCCTCATGAAAGACATGGATCTAGGGTGAAAGAATTCCAAATCTTTTCCTTGAAGTAAATCCTCATAGCGTTGTGAGAAGAGATTTAATGTGTTATGAGCACGTTTTTTGTTAGAAAAGGAAAAGTTTGCGGGAGAAGATGAGGAAGTAGCAGGGGTATCACATTTAACCTCTGCCGGCAACGACGGTTCAGCTTCACCAAATTCATCAAGATCCATGGTTGAGACAACCCTCGCGATAGCGGAAATAAAACATAACAAGCATGCAATATATATAGCGGAAAATACGATATTTTTGAAACTTTTTACATGCTAAAGAAATGATACGAGGAATGTCAATAAATACAAACTTAAAGTATAACAATACTACAAAGAGACGTGTAGTCTCTCAAAACGTTATCAAATATCAAAGTTGTTTAGCAAACTAGCTAAGAAACGTCTAGGGGTGAATCGGCGAGGCCAACGCCCTCTAGCTCACACCCGAACCCAAAAACAAGCAAAATCCATCCAAGCAACCTGTTCATCCATGAAAACATGAACGCCACAGTCAGTGGAGAGTAACTCCGGGTTATCCCAGCCATATCACAAATAACATACTTAAACGGTAATAGACAAGTAGAAGCATACATATATATATATATATATATATATATATATATATACACATGTGAATTACGAGAAGTATAAATAGGCATTTCAATATATAAAGATATAGGCGCATGAAGTATAAAACGGTAAGCATCATATTATAGACAAACTCGGGAAAGACACCCTTAGGCAACTATATACTCACTAGGGCTTACATCTCACCGTTAGCGGCATGTACTTGATAAGATAAAGACTCGACATATAAACCACGTCAATCATCTATTTCATGCAAGAGTCCAACTCAATGTTCACGTATAATTCAACTTACAAACAACCATCCAATCATACGAATATGACAACATAATCTCTCACGGTTAATGGCACGCACTAGCATCATGTACAATAGCAAGACAAGTCAATGTAAGTCCACGAGATAAGACGTTTCCCTGAACCGTATACGATAAGACGTTTCGTATACTCATGACCTAGACAAACATGTTCACGGGATAAGACGTTTCCCGGAATCGTGTACGATAAGACGTTTCGTACACACAAGACTCTAATCCTCTCAGTAGGACGACGATGATAATACAGTCCTAGTCTAAACCTGGCCAGATTCTCGGGATAAGACATTTCCCGATTCGACATGTGGTATGACGTTCCACATCCAAGACTCGATCATACAAAGACGTCGAGTACCCCAAATTTGGCTAAACCACACGAAAGAGGCGGAAAGAGATCTATAGTCAAAAGTCAAGCTAGTACGCTACATGCAATGACACCACCTCGCAAGGATACAACATTTGACGGTCGGGTCGATCAACGCATTACGTTCGCCTCCTAACAACGTCGTCATGTCCCCACTAAACAAATGCACAACGGCATCACGGTTACACTTCACCGCTCCAACATTTAAGTCTAACGGGTATAAAGTGTGACAGGGAAATGAGAGTCCATAGCACTCAAAGATTAGTGCTCAAATCAAAATATAGGTACAACCGACTCAAAGAGGGACGTACCAAAAACCATCACAAAACATGTGATACAGGCGAATGGGATATCATATATTCTAAACATGAATATTTAAAGCTATTACGTAAATTTATACGATAAACGAACCGTACAAACTATTATAAATGAATGTATAGGAAAAGAATTGAAGGAAATCTCAGGGGGGCGGCTACCCGGCTGGTACTTCAGCAACAAACGTAAACAATTGAAAATACAGAGGAGTCCCAGCCGGTATTAAAACAACCCGTCTTATGGGTAAGACCCGTCTTATGAGAGTAACTTAAGTTAAGACCACTACTATCCGTCTTACCCATAAGACGGGTTGTTTTAATACCAAATTATAGAATGTTGTCAATACCCACTACTATCCGTCTTTTATACGTTTCTAGAAATTGTCATATATTAACAAAATGTTGTACTTTTACACGTTTCTAGAAATAAGCAGCCAAAACCAATTAAATTCGTGAAGAATATTCGTGAAGCTGAGGAACCATCAAAGAGGTAGAGAGAACATCAGATTTGTCATCACGAAGCATGACGTTTATGATGCATTCATGCTACTATGCACACAGATAGAGGTGCAGCTGACCTCGCCTAAGAAAAAGGATAACACGAGTCAAGAATTAGTGGCGTCATACAATGTAACCACTTAGTTTTTACATGTTGTCATTGTGTGAGAACAATGTAACCGCATAATGATTAATCAACATCATTTTGTCATTTTCTTTGAGAAAGATGTTGTCATTTGTCTTGACTAATGTAACAATCTTCTTTATCATATGAAAGATGTTATCATTTATTTCGAACAATGTTACCAGATTATTATTTGACGTATAAACCAAAGATGTAACCATTTTGTTTTTATTCAAAATTATTTTCCATTATCTTTGTAAAATGAAAAAGTTGTTGCCATTTTTGTTAACAGTGTAACCAATTGAATAATTGACCAATAAACTGGCAATGTAACCACTTAGTTTTAATATGTTGCCATTGTGTCAGAACTATGTAACCACATAGTCTTTAATAAATATCATTTTTGCCATTTCTTTTGTAAAATGAGAAAGATGTTGTGATTTATCTTAAACATGTAACCATCTTCTTAATAATATAAAAGATGTTACCATTTGTTTAAAACAATGTTACCAATATATTATTTGACATACAAACTGAACATGTTGCTGATATATGATTGGTAGAAACATGTTACCATTGTGACGGAGCAATGTAACCATTTATTTTAATCAAAATCATTTTGCAGTTTTTCTGTCAACTTAAAAAAATGAAAAGGAGGTTGCCATTTTTGTTAACAGTGTAACCAATTGAATAATTGACCAATAAACTGGCAATGTAACCACTTAGTTTTAATATGTTGCCACTGTATCAGAACAATGTAACCACATCGTTTTTAATAAACATCATTTTAGCGCTTTCTTTTGTAAAATAAGAAAGATGTTGTCATTTGTGGTAAACATGTAACCATCTTCTTAATAATATGGAAGATGTTACCATTTTTTTTAAACAATGTTACCAGTATATTATTTGACATATAAATTGAACATGTTGCTGATATATGATTGAGTGGAAACATGTTGCCATTGTGACGGAGTAATGTAACCATTTATTTTAATCAAAATCTTTATGCAATTTTCTGTCAACTTAACAAGATGTTGTCATTTCTCTTTAACAATGTAACCAATAGGCCATGATAACATTATTCCATTTACCATTAAAAGTAGGTCAGGCTTTGCGATCGCTTCTTCACATTATCATGGAAACCTTCACACGAGCAAACAATAAAGTATCTCTCCTTTTCAGTGGTGCCCTTGTCATTGACTCAACGTAGTGTGATTTTCCTAATACTAAACCCCATTAACTGGGAGTGTCGTTTGAAGGCCTCATATAATTCCTCCCTGTTCTCGCCAGTTAAGCCAACTAGAGAACCAGACGCATTAATGTCTGCACGGATAGAAGATAATAACAAACTGAATCAGAATGCAAAATGGATACAAACTATACATATATGATTACAAAATGCTTACAATTAACGTAAAATTGATATTAATGAACAATGATTGAAAGACATTAAATACAACATAAAGATCGAAAACATTAAACATCAACAAAATATTGTTGTTTAGACAAAGTGATATAAATGCATCAATCATGAAAAAATCACACGAAATGCAATGTAACATATTGATAGATCGACCAAGTGTCCAAACAAAATAAGTGTAAATGGTGACATTACGGTAGAGCATAATCCATTATATCAACGAACACAAAAAAGTTAAACATTAACACCATTCATAAACCTTATTCAACATTGACAAATAGTATACCTGAGTTCACCACTGATAAAGCTAATAACATACACCTTTACAAAACATAACCCGAAAAAATTGGTATGAAAAGAGAACGTTATGCAAATAAAAAAACTTAATTACCTTCAATTCTAAAGACATACCGGTGAATAAAAAAAGAGTCCTTCTCTCTAGGTTTTCCTCCCCCTTCTCTCTAGGTTTCCTTTCCTTCTAAGTTTTCTTGTTCTACTACTATCGCCGCCGCCCAAATTCGTTTCATCACCGCCGGAAATGTGGCCTTATGAGGCCTGTCTCCGGCGGCTCCGCCCTCAATCTTGGCTTTCTAGCTTATTTGTGGTTCTTTTTCTTCAACCTCCTTCGGGTTGCCTTGGGATGCGTGTTCTCTGATTGTGTTGGTTTGAGCCGCGCCTTTCGTCTGAGCTTTAGAGGTTGCTTCTGATCGATGATGATCAGCGACTACGCTTATCTTCAATCTCCTTCTTTTCTCCCAGGCTGAAATGGTTGGTGCAAGAGGAAAGGGCTCAATTTTTAAACTCCATAAGTCTTTCTCGTATGCCTGATGATCTTGAGCCTATGAAAACTTGTTTTTTGTTGCCGCTGTTTGGTTCTTCTTTTAGCAAGGAAGCATAAGTTTGATTTTAATAGAGAGGCTGCTCTTGGAAAATGTTGAGGAATAATTGATAGATGGTGGGCATATCACTAGATATTAAATTAATGATGTTGAATACGTGTCGGTGCTTTCCAAATTAGAGGGAAATTAATTGGAAGAGATAAGTCTTGGAGGTAATGCAATCCCTTTCGTATCATAGTGGTAGAAATTTGTCCCAAGAGAACCTTTGTTAATAAGTTGTCGGAGGTTGTAGATTTCTTTGATTGATGGTCGTGTTTTGGTGGCTCGGTTGGGTTGGTGTTGTGGCGGTTGTGCGGTTGTGCGGTTATAGTAGTCTCCTTAAATTCCGTGTTAAGCTTTCTTCCGTGTACGCTCGACCCAGCAGTCCACCGCACTCCTCTGTAGCCATCAGGTCCACCGTCTCGCACCACGCCAGCGACCACGAGGTGTGAACCAAAGCACCATAAGAACTCACGCTCTAGACAGAAACCCGCCACTAGTTGATATCTCGCACCACGCCAACCACCACTAGCTCCCTACACGAGTAGCAACACCAATGGACCCACACTAGACTGTATTCGATGTTGTTGACTTCTGCTCTCTTTCACGAATGTTTAGTGCGTCGAATTGAGTTGTCATCAGAATTAAGGGTAGTGCTTGAGATTTGAAGAAAATAGAGAAAGAAAGAGTTGAAAAGTCGTTTATGCCCATCATTTTTGTTTAAGTTGCTGTTGCGTTTTAGTCGTACAGGAGCTGCGTTTTGGGCCCTCACTTATTATAAACTGAAGTAGAGTAATGCACACCAACGGGGGCTTTTGACTGATACTTTTGGACGAAAAAAAACAGTACAGGGATATTAGGATAGAAAATAGAAAACTCTTCCAGATAATATTTTTCTCTCTTTAATTAGTTTAATTGGTACCTTTAATTTTATGTCCGAGTTCTTATCTTTTGTAATTATCTTTGAAGATCTACTTTCATTTTGCCGTTTATGTAAGTTTTGTATCATTTTCTTAATCTCTCTTTAACTATTATTCTTGCTTATCATTTACTGTTTTTATAGCTTTAGTGTTGAATTTCATTAAAGTTCTTATCTTTATGCATTTAATTATGTTTATTCAATGTTTATTGTTGATGGGTAGTTTAGTTATATTATCCATGTTTGAGTAGATAATTTCTAGGATTTGAGTGGGATTTTGAATTATGTGTTAGGGGTTGATTTAATTGTTTTAAGTTGGGTATTTTCATGTTGTTATTGTCTCTAAGTTTAATGCACTCCAAGTGTTTGTTTAATTGCCTATGCGATTTTACATTCAACTAATCTTTTGTTTGGACCGACCTTTAGATCGAGAGACTAGGTTGGAGTATAGAATAGTTTAAAAGTGGTAGGGAAGACTAGTAAGTTGCGAGAGCCCGCTAGTTGGACCTAAGGCGGTCAGAAGACCGAGAGGACGTGACCTGAGCCTAGACCTTACTTTACTTTTGACCCCAATTCTGTTATAACATCTTATCATTCAAATGAACCCGATTGACCCTAGCTCTTCCTTTATTTGATTTCGTTTATTTGCATTTTATTGTGTTTATTTTAATCTTCTCAACTTGCTTTAATTTTCTTTACTTATTTTTAATTAGGTTTAGATCAAATCCAAACTCAAATAATTGCGACTTTGTGTAAGCATGAAACTTAGTTTATGCAACCTCACAAGTATCTTCCGTCCTTGCGGCTTGACCCGTACTCCACTAGGTACCTAGTTAGTTGGCCCTTAGGGTATTTATATGATTTGGGAGTGACGATTTTGCCCTCATCAATTTTGGCACCGTTGCCGGGGACGGTATTGTATGCCTTTTGATTGTTTACTTGTCTTGTGTCTATGCTTTTATCTTGAGGGAATTTGGTTCCTTTAGACTTGTTTATTTGTGTTTAAATGTGTTCATTCACCTTTTGTCAAAATGAAAATGAGGCATTCGACATTTATCTCATTCAATTTAACAATTATAAGACTAATGCTTGGCATCATGGTTATACTCTTTCTACTTGGGAGACACATTGTGTTCTTTTGAATGGCATGAACCTTAAAACCCGCAATTTCGCATTCTACTTGAGTGGTGGTAGGATATTTGAAATGAATTGTGAGGAGTTTTGGGTTTTTGTTGAGAACATGGGCATCTATTGTTTCAAGGAAGTAATAAATGACATATTTGAAAGTTGTAAGAAGTGTATGTTGGAATCGATAAAAACCACACTTCAAAAGGTCATTGAGGAGAACAATGTTTAGGATGAAACTTTTGAGAGTGAGATACCTCCATATATCCATGAGCTTCCCTCATATTTGTGGACAAAAGTTTCCCCTCCTTGGGAAGATGGAGTGGATAGAGGATGATAGTGTGATGATGAGTATATGCTTAATTGTGAAGAAAGTGTTTTGACTCCTTCATCTCCTCTTTATCGTGTGACAATTAGCCTTTCTTCCATTGAGTTAGATCCTACTGGGGTAATGGAGGATGGTGAGGGCGAGGCTTTGAGTGATATCTCCCTTTTTTATGATGTCTTTTCTAGGGAAGATGAATATGCTAATCTTGGTGAAACTTTGTTTGAATCTTGTGATCTAAATTCCTTTGATAATGAACCTATATGGGATGAGCATATTGATTATTGTTGGGAAGCCCAAGTGGATGCTATCGAAGCCGCCTTAAATGGTAGTGGAAGTAGTTATCTTGATTCTTGTGAGTTTGACCTTTCGGAGGGTGAGTTAGTGATAAGTGAATATTTGTATGATTTTAACCCCCATTTTAGCTCGGTTTTGTATGTCATTTGTGCTTTATTAAGCCACTTTATGAACTAATATCGTCTTCTAGGCGAATTCCTATGTTCTAACCTGTTTTGTAGGGAAAGTGACGTTTCTACGCCCTTTTTCTATATTCCCGAGCATTTTCCTAGAACCCGGCGATTTGAAGAAGCAAGCTTGACCAAGTCAAAGGCATTTCAAGAAGGTTCACTGATTCAAAAGAAAGAAGAAGCAAAGACGATTTCGCAGTTGTCAGAAGATCGATCAGTTAGGCGAAGAAATCATCATTTTACATCAAACCCTATCAACAAACCCGACTCAAAAGGTCAAGGGGGATAATGAAAGTCAAGTCATATGCAAGGGGAGATGAAACGAAAGTCAATTGACCAAGATCACTACATACCCGATCGGGTAAGTGGTGTACCCGATCGGGTATCCTTGCTGATCCGAGCTTTTGCTTCGATTTCCTTTATTTTGTCCTATATGTTCAATGCATGACCCCTTCCCCACGAAACCCTACTGCTATAAAAGGATGCCTCAGCCACAACATCAAACACAACACACACACAACACACACACAATTAGAAACACTTCTTTCTTCACAAAAACCCTAGATTAGGAGGAGAGAAACCTAGCCTCTCTTTTCTAATTTAGATCATTTTCTTCTTCCTTTTTGTCCTTAGTTTCTTAGTTTATTTTTGTCTTTTCTACACCAAATCCTTAGCCTAGATCAATAAAAGTTCCATCTTTGTAATATCCTTTATGTGGTTCAAGTATTGTAATTTGTGGATCGACTATTCTATGCAAGGAATTTCTATTACGGTTGTTTATATTGATCGTCATCTAGGTATTCCTATTTTATCTTTTGTTTAAAGTCTTTATGTTTCTTATTTGATTGTTATTTTCTTTACATGTTATTTTAGATTCAATTTCAATATCGTTGTAATCATTTCATTTCCCTAGATCGTCAATTTAGCGTCGTTATTATCGCCAATTAAAGAGTCTTAAAATATTATCAAAATCAAATAAACATGTCTATCCTAGTTTTTATTATTAACATCATCTTAGATTTAAACATCGCCATGAGTGAGTAGTCGTTTTTCTAGGGTGTAGGGTAGCCATGTAGGTTGATTAAAAGATGATAATTGGATAAAAGAAATTGTGCTTTTAAAACATTGTGTCTATGCATGTTTGGACTATAACGATAGTTAACGATTCCTGATCAAAATCATTGACTAAAATGGAATTCTTTTCCAAGGTAGAAATACGTGAATTGAATAGACAAAGCATGACATGGTAGATTAGACCTAGTAAATTGCCTAAAAGCCTGCTAGACCATCTGATCTATGATTGTAATGAACACATCATTCTTACGAACTCACAATGAATTATTTGCATGTTCTAAATCCAATTTCATCAATATGTTAATCTACATGTGTGAACCTACTTCCCTAGATTCTTTTTATCATTGTTAATTCATCACCTGCTTTATTGTTTTCGTTTTGATTTGCTTTTATTTTGTTTTCATTTATGCTTTTTATTAGTTTAGAAATCAAAACCCCAAAACCCAGATACTCGTTAGATGAGACCCAATTGCAAGACATTTCACATTCTATAGGAAACACCATCTCCCTGAGGATCGACCCCTACTTCCCTAATTACATTAATTTGTTATTAGCCTAGTCTGGGTAATTATCTTTGACCAGGGCTTGCGACAGGCCCGATCAAATTTTGGCGCCTTTGCCAGGGAGCACGGTTTAGTTTTCCTTTTTCTTGTGATTTTTATTGCAATTAGTTTTATCTAGTATTTAGGAACCCAAATTCCTTCAGACCTCTCTTGATTTTTCATCTTAATTCTTCAATCTTATGCCCAAATCTTCTAGACTAGGGATCCCTATCTCTTTAGACCTCGATCTAGAAAGGACTCTGCGTAGGAGACGAAAGCTATTCAACGAAATCTCAAAAGCTTCTGATACTTCAAGTTTAGACCGTATTCGTGGGAATTACTCGGATATTTTATCTAATCTTGAAGAAGAAGAAGATCCATTCTCATCTCCATTCACAAAAACCAATCAACCTTCAAACAACACTCCATCTTTATCTTCACAAAAGAAAATGGTTCGAATTTCAGACCATTCCAAACCAACTGCAGATACACTTCTAAGGGGTATTGCTACACCCCAAATCACAGCCCAAAACTTTCAAATCAAACCTGCCTTCATCAGTTTAATAGAAAGAAGTCAATTTGGTGGCAATGCCACAGAAGATCCCAACCTTCATATTCAAAACTTCTGTGACTATTGCTCCACAATTAGACAAACTGGAGTATCCCAAGAGCAGATTAGAGAAATGCTCTTTCCCTTCTCTTTAATAGGAAAGGCTAAACTTTAGATCAATAACCTTGACCGAGTTGCCTTAAGAATAGCCGACTGGGATAGTCTAGCTCTTGCTTTCTATCAAAAGTACTTCCCACCAGAACGAACCGCACTCTTACGGAGTCAAATCACTGGATTCCGTCAGAGAGGCGATGAAAGCCTTTAAGAGGCATGGGAAAGGTACAAAGAATTACAAAGAGAATGCCCTCATCATGGCCTTGATTCATGGTTCTTAGCTATCACCTTCTACAACGGTTGTTGTGGCGAATCGCGTCGTATCCTCGACTCCGCTAACAATGGTCGTTTCGATCAGATCGATGTAGAAATAGCTAGTGCAACTATCGAGTCAATGGCAATTCACGACTCTCAGTATAGCAACTCACGTGCTATGCCACTCAAGACCAAGCAGGAAGATTCTAGCAAAGTAGCACTCCTAGAAGCCCAATTAGCCCTTCTGCAGCAACAAGTAGGAAGCTCTTCCCAATCCAAGCAACATGTTAACGTCACTAACCACATAGTGGTATGTGAGACATGTGGGGTTGGAGGACATAGTTTTCAAGAATGTAGGAGTTCGCTAGAGCAAGTCAATGCCTACCAAGCATACAGGCAGGGCAATGCTTTCTCAAACTTCTATAATGAGAACACAAAGAACCATCCTCTTTTGTCCTACAAAAGCACCAACATTCAGAATCCCCACCATCAGATTCAACAACCATTCATACCACATCAACAGAAGCCCTATAATCCACCTGGTTTTCAAAACCAGAGACCTCCATTTCAACCTAACTTCAATCAACCTTACCAACACCAACACCAACACCAACCTCAACACCAACCACCCCAAAATCAAAGCCAACCCAATGACTCAAGCCTGAGCAAAATTGAATCCATGCTTCTCCAAGTTGTTCAAAAACAAGATTCAATGTTTGCTCAACTTCAAAAGAGTGATCAAGCTCAAAATGCTGCCATCAAGATGCTTGAAACTCAAATGGCCCAATTGGCTGCCTCTAATACCCAAAGAAAACAAGGCCAACTCCCACCTCATGGTGAGCAACCGAGGGACACCGCTAATGCTATCACCCTTAGGAGTGGTACCACTTATAAGGAACCTCAGCAACCCGAAGAAACAATAGTTGAGCCAACACCAGTAGAGAGCCAAAAAGATTCCCAACCATCCACCGCTAAGGAAGCGGAAAACAAAGAAAAGAAGGATGAACCTTTGAAGGAACCCATCAAAATCCAAGTTCCACTTCCCCAACGTTTGAGGAGAAATCATAAGAAAACCCAGTTTAACAAATTCATGGAAGTAGTAAAAAACCTCCAGGTAACGGTTCCCTTCACTGAATTAATCACTCAAATCCCCTCTTACACAAAATTCATGAAGGATATCTTAACTAAGAAGAGGACTTTAGATGATGTTGAAATCATAGCATTCACAGCTGAGTGCAGTGCTTTGTTGCAAAATAAGTCCTCTTCTAAGTTAAAGGATCTCGGTAGTTTCTCTATACCTTGTACTATAGGCACCTACACAATCGATAAAGCTCTATGCGATCTAGGTGGCAGTGTAAGCGTCATGCCCTATTCCATATGTGAAAAGTTGAATATGGGAATTCTCAAATGCACCAGTATCACTCTGCAAATGGCAGACCGTTCTTTAAAACAACCTATGGAGTTTTAGAAGATGTGCCTGTCAAAGTAGGAAAGTTTTTCATTCCCGTCGATTTCATCGTCCTAGATATGGCTGAAGATTCTCAAATCCCTATTATTTTAGGAAGACCATTTCTACACACTGCCGGAGCAGTAATCGATGTTAAGAATGGAAAACTAACACTAGAAGTAGGTGATGATAAAGTCACCTATAACTTGAACAGTGCAATGAAAAGCCCCATGCTAGAGGAGTCTTGCTGTTTTATTGATATTGTCGACTCTATTGTTGATGAATCTCTGTATCTATCAATAATCGAGGATCCCTTGGAGGCAATCTTGTTGTTGGAGGATATCTCTGAGAATGACAATTTCGAGATCAGTGAGCTGGAAAAGGACCTGACCGGAGAAGAGATACCGTCAGAAGAAATTAAAGAGTTCATAAGCTTGATTGATACTCCTGCCAAGGTAGAAGTACAAAAACTTGAACTAAAACCTCTTCCCTCAAATCTAAAATATGCTTTTTTAGATGAATCTGAGTATTGCCCAGTCATAGTGAGTGCTCTCCTAGATTAAAATCAGTTAACCTCACTATTGACTGTCTTGAAAAAGCATAGAAAGGCAATAGGTTACAAACTCGAAGATTTAACAGACATAAGCCCAGACTTCTGCATGCATAGAATCAATTTAGAAGAAGACCAAAAACCTTGTGTTCAAGGTTAACGCCGTCTTAATCCCAACATGCAGGACGTAGTTAAAACTGAAGTTATGAAATTGCTAGATGTTGGCATAATCTATGCAATCTCTGACTCTAAATGGGTTAGCCCTGTTCAAGTTGTTCCCAAGAAAGGAGGAACAACAGTAGTCAAAAATGAGAAGAATGAGCTCATCCCCACAAGGATTGTGACGGGATGGCGTATGTGTATTGACTACAGAAAGTTGAATCAATCAACTAGGAAAGATCACTATCCTCTACCCTTCATTGACCAAATGCTAGAGAGGTTAGCTTGCCACAAGTATTTCTGTTATCTAGATGGTTACTCATGATTTTTCCAAATCCCTATCCACCCTGAGGACCAAGAGAAAACCACCTACACCTGTCCATATGGTACTTTCGCTTATCGCAGAATGCCATTTGGCTTGTGTAATGCACCTGCCACTTTCCAGCGTTGCATGACAAGTATCTTCTCAGATTTTGTTGAAACTATCATGGAAGTATTTATGGACGACTTTAGCGTCTATGGCATTTCCTTTGATAATTGTTTGACAAATCTATCCAGAGTTCTGAAACGCTGTGAAGAAGTCGACCTTGTTCTCAACTGGGAAAAATGTCACTTCATGGTAAACGAAGGTGTAGTTTTAGGTCACATCGTTTCAGAAAGAGGGATAGAAGTGGATCGAGCTAAGATCCAAGTTATTGAACAACTGCCATCCCCTGCTAATGTAAAAGGAATCAAGAGTTTCCTTGGCCACGCCGGTTTCTACCGACGATTTATAAAAGATTTTTCAAAGATAACCAAGCCCCTGACTGAGCTTCTTTTCAAGGATGCACCTTTCAATTTAACAAAGGAATGCCTTGAGGCATTTAACAAAATCAAACGTGCTTTGATCACCGCACCTATAATCCAGTCGCCTGATTGGAATCTGCCCTTTGAACTGATGTGCGATACGAGTGATTATGCCGTAGGAGTTGTTTTAGGGCAAAGAAAGGAAAAGTTTATTCATGCGATTTACTATGCTAGTAAAACCCTAGATCCTGCCCAAATCAACTATGCCACCACTGAAAAATTCAAGGTCAATGGACACTGATTGAAACTCTACTATAACAATTCTATTATCGGATGCTTAGATATTGTCTATATAGAGCGTCAATCCCCAACCAGATGATTTCATAGGAGTATTCGTCGAGCGAGACGTTAAACCAGCGCTTCTCGGGAGGCAACCCGTGTTTCTTTTCTTTTTGCATTTTATTTTTGCATTCCCTTTTTTCGTTGTTTTGTTAGATTTACTTTGCAGATGAAAGAGTTTTTGAAGAATATATGAAGATCTTCCTTGTCAAGTCCAAAAGACTAGCTTGGGGGAATCCGCGCTGACTAGTAAGCTTCACTCTCCTTTCCTCTTTTTCCCTTTTTTACACTTCTTCCCATTGAGCATCTCGTTGCATATTTAGTCTTTGTGCTCACATTGAGGACAATGTGATGTTCATCTTGGGGGAGGGAATCCATTTTCCCATTTTGCATTTTAGTTGTTTATATTTTTCAAATTTTTGAATTAGAGTAAAATTTAAAATTTTGAACATAATTGAATGCTTTTCATGCTTTGCTTGCTTGTTTACTATGCTATCATGTTACATTTCCCAAACTTAGAGCTTTCAAAAGATAATGATTCAATATTCATTGAATTATGCATACATGGGGAAGTCTTGTACACAGTAGGCATGGAATGAATCTATAGATGAGTACGCTTGATCTTGACATTTGGCAAGTTACATATATTGTAAGGTAGAACCTCCTTAGGCTGGTACCTCTATACCCAGTCTCATCTAGGTGTGTGTAGTTCTCCTTGTGATGTGTGTCATGTCAAAACGCATAAGTATGGTTCTCATTTCATTTCTATAAGCATTGCATTCATGATTCACTAAGATTTAAAGCCTTTTTCACTTTGAATTACCCCTCAAAATTAGCCCCTTCATACAAATGTTTCACAAAATAATAGCTACACATAAAAACTGCCTACCTTTTGAGCTAGTAGCTAGACTATGGTGTATGGGTGCTCTTTTGAGAAGATTTTGTTCTTTTATGTCAAAGTGAATTTGGAAGAACCAAAATGTTCAAGAAGTGATGTTATGTTCAGAGAAAAAAAAAATGAAATAGAAAAAAGAAAAAAAAGAAAAAGAAATAAAAGAAGAAGTTCTGAGTATCTCCTTAAAATGTCAATTCAATGTTTAGAAGGAGTTCACTCTTATGTTTCGTGTGTAATAAGCCAATCCGTTCCTTCTGGCTTCGTTATTCGTCTTTTGGGAATTAATCGAAAGTCTGGACTGAGTATTCATTTATCATTGGTCAGTTGCTAGCTCATTCTAACCTTCACATGACCATAACTGTTTATCCACCTTTTACCCATTTCCCAAAGCCTTCTTCCTATTCTTCCGGCTTTTTTTCTATGTGCATTGTGATCTTTGACTTGTGTTTTGAATTGTTTACCATATTAGACTGCGGACACATTTTCTTAAGTCGTAGATAGGTGAGTGTCTCAAAAATATTTACACATAAAGAAATCACCTTTTCCATACATGAGTGTTCGAGTGTGCCGTGAGAGTCCATTTGTCAAAAAAGATCATACAAGAGCCGAAAATTCTGTAGTGAAATTCTTTGTGCTGCGCCGTTATGTAAATCTCAGCCATGTTTATATATCATTCTTGCCCACGTTGTTTTGGGTTATGATTCATTATGTTTCCAAAGTTTTACGTTGAGATTTGTTTCTTGATGGTGTAGTAGCCAATGCTTGCAACCCTTGTCCTGGTATTGTTTGTTATGTTTGCTTGAGGACAAGCAAGGGTTTAGCTTGGGGGAGTTAGTGATAAGTGAATATTTGTATGATTTTAACACCCATTTTAGCTCGGTTTTGTATGTCATTTGTGCTTTGTTAAGCCACTTTATGAGCTAATATCGTCTTCTAGGCGAATTCCTATGTTCTAACCTGTTTTGTAGGGAAAGTGACGTTTCTACGCCCTTTTTCTATATTTTCGAGCATTTGCCTAGAACCCAACGATTTGTGAAGAAAGCTTGACCAAGTCAAAGGCATTTCAAGAAGGTTCACTGATTCAAAAGAAAGAAGAAGCAAAGACGATTTCGCAGTTGTCAGAAGATCGATTAGTTAGGCGAAGAAATCATCATTTTACATCAAACCCTATCAACAAACCCGACTCAAAAGGTCAAGGGGGATAATGAAAGTCAAGTCATATGCAAGGGGAGATGAAACGAAAGTCAATTGACCAAGATCACAACTTACCCGAGCGGGTAAGTGGTGTACCCGATCGGGTATCTCTGCTGATTCGAGCTTTTGCTTCGACTTCCTCCTTTTTGTCCTATGTGATGAATGCATGACCCCTTCCCCACGAAACCCTACTGCTATATAAAGAGAGCCTCAGCCACCACAATGAGATGTACTTCACACAATTCTCTTCTACACTTCTCTTTACAAAAACCCTAGATTAGGAGGAGGGAGAACTAGCCTCTCTTCTCTCATTTTCTTCTTCTTTTTCATCTTTAGTTCTTAGTTTATTTCTGTCTTTTGTATATCAAAACCTTAGCTTAGATCAATAAGAATTTCATCTTTGTAATCTACTTTGTGTGGTTCAAGCGTTGTAATTCGTGGATCGACTATTCTATGCAAGGAATTTCTATTATTGTTGTCATTATCGTTGTTGATCGTCATCTAGGTATTCCTATCTTATCTTTTGTTTAAAGTCTTTATGTATTCTATTTTGATTGTTATTTTCCATCCATGTTATCTTAGATTCATTTTGGTATTGTTATAATCGTCATTTCATTTCATTAGATTGTCAATTTAGCGTCGTTATTATCGCCATATAAAGAGTCTTAAACTATTGTCAAAACCAAATAAACATGTATATCCTAGTTTTCATTGTTAACATCATCTTAGATTTAAACGTCGCCATGAGTGAGTAGTCGTCTTTCTAGGGTGTAGGGTAGCCATGTTAGGTTGATTAAAAGATGATAATTGGATAAAAGAAATTGTGCTTTTAAAACGTCGTGTCTATGCATGTTTGGACTATAACGATAGTTGACGATTCCTGATCTAAATCATTGACTAAAATGGAACTCTTTTCCAAGGTAGAGATACGTGAATTGAATAGACAAAGCATGACATGGTAGATTAAAACCTAGTAAATTGCCTAAAAGTCTGCTAGACCATCTCATCTATGATTGTAATGAACACATCATTCTTAGGAACTCACAATGAATTATTTGCATGTTCTAAATCCAATTTCATCAATATGTTAATCTACATGTGTGAACCTACTTCCCTAGATTCTTTTTATCATTGTTAATTCATCACCTGCTTTATTGTTTTCGTTTTGATTTGCTTTTATTTTGTTTTCATTTATGCTTTTTATTAGTTTAGAAATCAAAACCCCAAAACCCAGATACTCGTTAGATGAGACCCAATTGCAAGACATTTCACATTCTATAGGAAACACCATCTCCCTGAGGATCGACCCCTACTTCCCTAATTACATTAATTTGTTATTAGCCTAGTCTTGGTAATTATCTTTGACCAGGGCTTGCGACAGGCTTGATTAGTTAGATGAGCTATAGGCTGCCTTTATGGATGAAATGGCCAAGAATGAAGAGGAAAATCATGGTGATACCACTTTCAAGAGTGTGGATTTAGCCTTTTCTTCTCCCTTATCTACCCGCCTCCTTGCTTACAACCATCCCTTACTCACACTTATGGTTCATTTGAGTGTTTAGACTTGCTCCCACCCACCCACTTGGAAAAGAAAAATGATGTTGTTGAAAGGTGGAAAGATGAAGAAGATTATGTAAAAGTTGATCTTGACAAGTCCTCATGGTCACTTACTTGGGTGCTTTCTAATGTTATATACTTTTGGTGCTACATTTGCTTCTTTGTAGGTCATGTCAAAATACTTGATCGTCTCTTGAGGGCCTTAAGTGCCTTTGATATCTTGATTTGATTTGAATGAATTGTTGGTTGAAGGTTCGGCGGGACCTTGATTAACTCCACACTTCTTGGGAGGCAACCCAAGCTTCTTGTACATATTTATATTTTGGTTTGTTAAGTTTCTTGTGAGTAGGTACCACTTTATGATCCAAGAACCAACAAGGAGGTGATGGGTAGAAGTAGAAGATTCCAAGATTACTTCACTTAGTGGAATAATCGAAGAATGAGCGTAAAACGGTAATATCCTTTACCCGCCCTCTCTTTTTGCCCTCCCTAATTTTTAGACATTGTAGACAATGTCCAATCTAAGTGTGGGGAAGGATTTGTTATTGTGTTGATTTGAGGAGATGTTTGTGTTGGATTGTGGATGGATGTTGGTGGTGTTGGTCCCTTGTGGACATGTGTTGTGTATTTGGAGTGTTGGTTGATTTTGTGGTGTTTTGGTGTGTTGTTTAGTTTATATTCTTGTCTTAGTAACATTTGTCTAGTTTTACTTGTAGGTGTTTATATTTATATCTTGAAAAATCCTAAAAAATTGAAAATTTGAAAAAAAAGAATTCAAAAATAAGTTTTACTTTTCCAAATAATTTAATTGATTTTCTAGTTTCCAACTTTAATGAGAAGAATGTTTTGGAAACACTTTTTGTTACATATTAGTAATGTATAATAATTAATCTTTTTCCTTATTAGTTCTTTGGGATGTATTCATTTACCACTATTTTCATCTCATGGTGTGATGTTTCTTTCGTTTATCTTGTTTAATGGTGACCGATGTTGCTTGGTGATATTTTCCCACAAAAACAACAAAAATATTCCCAAAGTTGACACATCTCCAATCTAAAAAATGTCAAGTTCACATAAAAACCTTCAAGAAAATACAAAAAAAAAAGAGTTTCTTTATCTCACTTTTGCTTTCTGATAAAAACGTAGAAAAACAGTCACTTCTCATGTTTCAACCATTTCAAATACTCAAAAATCCAAAAAAACAAAGTATATCTCAAAAAGAAAAAAAAAATTGAAAAAGGGAAAGAAAGAAAATAAAATTCAAAGAAAAAAATTGTTAAGTTGAAATAAGTGAGCATAATTTACCATTCATCTACTTAGTTATCCAAATTCTCAGATAAACTTAGCCTTCTTTTGTCACCAAGTGGGAACGGGACGATCCGAACCCTTCATTTTTGTGAGGGACATTATGTTTCATTTCGGTTACTAACACCATGTTAAATTCACTCCATATCCGCCTTGCACCACTTTGATTTTATTTTGTGCTTCGTGAATGGATTTTTCGCGGTTTTGCCAAGACCTCACTTGCCTTGCAAGGAGATACTTTTCCTCATAAGTATTTCGCTGTGAGTTGAAAGGGCTATGTGTGTAGAAAAACCCGATTCAGTTTCTATAATAAAGCGGCTTTGCTATTTGCTTTTTTTTTTTGCATGAAGGGTCATTACTCTAGTTTACTTAGTCTAGTTTTTTGAGCTTACTTGAGGGCGAGTAAGGTTTAAGTGTGGGGATATTTGATACATGTCATTTTTACGTCATTTTAACCATACTTTTATCCTTATTTTATACTCGATTTTGTGTCCTTTAATATTTAAATAACTCATTTTAGTACTTATTTAGAACTTATTAGCTTTGATATAATTATTGTGAATAATTGAATTATCGTCACTTTCGTAGATTTCGTACTGCTTTTTGTTATATTTATTTTATAGGTACCAATTGACGAATAAAAGAGGGAATTCAGAAGCAAGACGGGATAAGGAGCCCAAAAGACGGGTCAAAGTTATAAGACAAAGAGGAGGAAATAGAGGTCAATCATTGACCAAAACCCATTTTATAATTCCAACAGTATCAAAATTCCACTATCCCCAAAACCCAATTCAACCCCAACCAAACACAATACATCCTCCGTTCAATCTCCAACAACCGCTCGAGCCTCCGCGTCTCTCGCCCAGAACCCGCGACCGGCATCACAAGCACCAACTTAGGCCACCACAATGCAGGTGAAGCCCCTCGTTGCCGCCATCGATGCATAGCAGCAGTAGCACCGTAACCGGATTTCGCGCACCATCTTGCCTCTGCTCTCCTCACTGCCTTGGCTCGACCCAGCAGTCACCACCACCGCACTCCTCTGTAGCCATCAAGTCCACCGTCTCGCACCATGCCAACAACCACAAGGTGCGAACCATTGCACCACAAGAAGCCACGCTGTAGATACCTCGTTTCAACACCTTCCGCCAACCACCCAGTGATGATTGGGCCGCATGTTTGGTACGCGTAACGATTTATGACAACTTGTAAGTTTATCGTCAAGTGATAGCTCAAATAATTGTGTCTACCTCTTGGTCGTCATCTACGCACTAGTACGGTTGTTTTGACAGTCATTAAAATTCATTTGAAGTCCGGGTCGAAAACCACTTCATTTTCTATAAACCGTTTTAAAACTCCGAGTAGGAACGCGCAGAATATTCTGATAATTTTGTTATATTTTCAAATTCTATCTTTTTAATAAAATTATCTCGTTGATCGGGCCTGTCGCAAGCCCAATACAAAAATAAATTACCCAGACTAGGCTAATAACAAATTAATGTAATTAGTGAAGTAGGGGTCGATCCTCAGGCAGATGGTGTTTCCTATAGAATGTGAAGTGTCTCGCAATCGGGTCTTATCTAATGATTTTCTGGGTTTTGGAGTTTTGTTATCTAGACTAATAAAAAGCATAAGTAAAAACAAAGTAAAAACAATAAAGCAATTAATGAAAAGCATCTAGGGAAGTAGGTTCACACATGTAGATTGACATATTGATGAAATTGGATTTGGAACATGCAAATAATTCATTGTGAGTTCGTAAGAATGATGTGTTCATTACAATCATAGATCAGATGGTCTAGCAGGCTTTTTAGGCGATTTACTAGGTCTTAATCCACCATGTCATGCTTTGTCTATTCAATTCACGTATCTCTACCTTGGAAAAGTATTCCATTTTAGTCGATGATGTCCGGCCAGAAGTCGTTAACTATCGTTACAATCCAAACATGCATAGACACAACGTTTTAAAGGCACAATTTCTTTTATCCAATTTTATCCAATTATCATGTTTTAATCAATCCAACA